>JAQFXM010000840.1:0-40341 GCA_034693345.1 Entomobrya multifasciata | reverse complement strand
AAATGACAGTAAAACAATATGCGAGCCATGTTTTTGACCTTTAGAGTCATGAGTTACTGTGTCAAAAGGACCAAATATGGTGGTTTGTTGGTCATAAATTATGCATGTTTCCTGGTTCTCTTTCATTATAAGTCTCCACGTAAAGTTTTAGTTGTTTTGCGTCGCTGTCACTGGCTAATAAACAATCCATTTAATCGCCGAGATTTCAACAAAAATCGACAGAGTTATGAATGTACGAACGAGTGCTTGTTCATTCATTCACCATTTCATTCTTGGTTGAGTCACCCAACATTGCATATTGCGACAGACGAACTTGTACATACGAAATGGTAAATGTGAAATGAGCAGCAGACAAATCTTCTATTTAAATTTGCCTAATAGGCCGACCCTTTCGTTTTATCCATTCAATAACCACAACTAACAAGATGCAAACATCATTAATCCATACTTGTACGGTACGTTTGAAAGTTGAAATGAGAAGGCAAAAAATTTCTGCTGAGAATTCGAATAAAAAGTCATGAGACATTTGTAATAAGATGACGCATTTTCTATGAGATAAAAAATTAACTAAATGCTTGAAAAGTTCATAAAAATACATATTTTCAGCTTGTATACAGCTGTCAAATATTTTCTGAACAAATTCTTGAAATGCGATCATAAATAATTTTTCTACGACAGAAAATGAATGGGAAAATGAAAAGTGATTTAGTTGTTTTTTTATTTGCAAAAGTGCATAAATGACAAGTGAAGTATACCGGACAATGCAAAGCTGTCGCTAATAATTATCATTAAATATTTGAGACCAACTGTTAAAATTGACGAATTTTTTTGATGGCAGATTGGAAAATTATGATTTTAATTCCTACTGAATTAATAAACAATGCTGTTTTCTTCTATCAAGAAATGCTTTGTGTCACCTTACATTGTTCACACAACTTTCGCACTTGGGTGAAAATTATTTGAAAGAAAAATGACGGTTCTTTAACATAAGACTATAGCATTATCATAATGAATCTTCCGTGATGACTTGTATCATTGTGATCAAAATTACAGATTCAAAGTAATTTATCATGATTTCATGTAATACAATGAAAATATTTTGTCATCTTGCCAGATGGGTAGAGACTTGAGACAAAAAAAATTGTAAATAAAATATTTGGATAACATATATTTTGTCTCTTTTGTCTCCCTCCCAAGTTCATTGTTTATTTTTGCTTGTAGTCAATGAATGAATGGATGAATCAAATTTGAATCAATGGGTACTGACTACATAAGGGTAAAAGTAAAGAAGTGCCAATGTAAACCTGTATTTTTCATTCAAGAATTCAATCAGCAGAAAAGTCCCCACTACCACACAGAAGGGATCTGCTTTACGTTGACTCTCTTTCTTTAAAAAAATATATCTTTGTGATGATAACCAGACTAACAATAAAATTTGTTTGCTCACATTATTATGCCTTATCAACTCATGGACTTGAACTTGCCCTTTTTAATGCAACAATGTCATATCATTATAAAAGCGGAAGGACAAGAGTAATAAAAATTAATTTCAATGGGAAAGAAAAGTGGCATCACCTTTCCAGTAAATTTATATACCTATAAGTCCCTGAGGTGACTTTATCTTATATATGTGCATGCTCAAGTTGAAATGTTTGCTTTCTAAACAACCAGTGAGCCACTAATTTGCACAAATATTGCAAATCACAGCTACAATTGAGTATGTGTACGCGACTTATTTTAAATGCAGTGCACTGTTTCTTGTCACACTGAGCTTGACAATGACAACCAAAAACAATGAAAATGTAGCAAACACAACCATTCAGCATGCAAATGTGGTACGTGAAAAGCTTATTTTAAAATTGGATGAAATGCATATAAAGCATGTAAAGAACTTTGTGATGTGCATTTTTGAATAAATCAAAATCAAGGTGCGCTATTTGCTCGTTCTTCATTCAAAAAGGGACATAAAGCAGAATTCTTTTAAAAGGAAAGTGTTGCTCAATTTATGGAAGATGTCTCATTTCATCTCTGCTTAAATGTGCAGTGGATGAAATTAATTCAATTGATGTTTGCGTTTGCATGCATGTCTTTTTACACACAATATTATTTACATAAGAAAATTTCATGGTGGTGACAACCAATGTTTACAGTTTACCGCTTTGTTTTTGCCTCAAATCAAAACATCCTAATTATACACTTAAAACTACTGCTATATAATTTGGAATAAAAAATCAGTACTGTACTTTTGAAAGTGATAATTATTATGAAAACCAAAGCCAACAAATTATGTTACTTAAACTATCCCGTTTTCTCATTACGCAGCCTTCAAGTATAAATATATTAAAGATCAATACGTGAGAAATTTAAGAAAATGGATGACGAATGTGCAAAATAAACATATGCATTTATGCAACGATGACACAAGAGTGCTAAAAAGTTTACTGTAACCGAGCTAGCGGATAAAAATGGAAAACCAATTATTTAATTGAATTCTTATGTAGAAATTACTATATGGTACGCTAAAAAGATTTTTGCCTTTAAAATAGCTTGAAATTATCAATTATATGAGAATTTACTGTGATGTGTGATATATTTGTACATAACGTTTCCAGAGAAGGTGCAAATTCAAATTCTCGTTTAAAATAGAAATAAACATTGCAATTTAGCAATGCGATTATATTTGCAAAATATTTTTTTGTCCCAAAATACCATTAGCATTTTAAGTTCTACGATCATGTACACTTGAAGGCACTTGCCGTTGTCGGTACTAAAACTGCGTCGTCGGGTGCAATTTTAATGTTTTCGCGTTGCGAATTGCGAAAACGGTAATTTAATGTACGTTAATAATCATCATAATAAGCTGAGAGGTGCCTACAAGCTATAATAAATGAGTCTGTGAGAAGTTAGCAGGCTTTTTATAAAAAAGCATTCATCCTCCTCTTGTTATAATCATCATTCACGTCGTCGTGCCTCATAGCGTCATCCTGTAAACAAATATGCCACTTTCTGGTTGTGTACAATAATTATGTTATACGCAGGACAAGACAAGACTGACTGAGCCTTCGCGTTTTCGTCTTACTGACACATTTAAGAGGGAAACATCAGAAGAAGAACCACCAAAACAACGTAATATTATAATAATGACAACGTGCTCATCCCATTGTTGCTGGTGTTATGGTTTGAAAAATCTTGTGAGTATAACGTAATCACGCAATAATCCCAAAAGAGTTTATATTTATATTCCACTATTTCGTACAGAAAACTTTCCTTTTTTGGTCAGCATATTTACAAACACCTCATTCAAAAGAGAGGCTTTGCGAGAAATGTGAGTCTTTTTGTCGTGCTCTGCTCATGCGCTCATCTTATTAGTTAATTTGTAAAAGAGGACGTTTCAAAATGCTGAAATGCGTACGTGTTCAACTATGTTGCACAATACCGCAAAGCGAAAAGATAATTTTATGCTCTCTATTATACTTTAACAGATTATTATAACATAGGGACGAGGAATGCAAATTTAGATAATTGTATCTCGAATCTAGTTAAAATTGAAAAAGACAAGTATAATGATTTTGTTTGTGATTATTAAAAGATACGATACAAAATTATTACACAAATGCGACAGAAGGAATTTGACGGGACGTATGACATGGAATAGATTACCTATTTATAAAATTAAAATGTAAATACGCACATCGCCCTTTTTTAATTACGGATGCTTGTCACCCAGTCATTATGCCCTATGAAATTCTATTACCTTGTAAACACATTTAACGCTTATTTTCTGTGAGCAATGCTTTCAGCAGTACATTCAACCGTAAGATAGAGAACCGCTTAATTTACTTCATTTATGAAATGCCTAAATATATTTAATTATAGCTTCATTTCATCATCGCTCCGTGCTTATATTTTGAGATCCTTTCACTTTGCCGACAAGTGGTAGATTTTATTGATATTATTTCGACGAATTTCCTAAGTTGTAATTTTTAGCGTTTGTGGTTTTCAATGACGCAAAAAAAGAGTGCAGTGGTACAGGTAGGTAGAAAATGTGAGACTTTTCTTTGGAATAGAAGCACGTAGGTCTTTTACAAAATATTATCAAAGCAGCAGGGAAATATATTTTTATGAATTACATGGGACTGTGTAGCTGTATTGACTTGTCGACTTCTATTTTTGGGAGTTCGATAACTTTTTAATAGTCACTATACAAGATACAATGCGAATATATGTAAGAATAATTTTGAAACGCAAATCTGCGTTGAAGCATTGACTCGTGAGGTCATTTCTGCAAAAGTGTAAAAATGCTATTATTAAGACTTCACACAACGATCTAAGTACCATAAGAAACTGGCATAAAAAACATTAATATTGTTGGGGAAATCACGAGAATAGGCGGCCTAGAAAATTGTATTTATTATCCAATAGAAAATAACACATTTCAAATTGAAAGAAAAAGCCACAAAGCAAGTAAAAGCGACATAGAAATGTAAATTATCAAGAAACACAGAGCATTAGTCGCGGTGTACCAGATAAACTCTACAGTAGTAAATCAAGCAAACAGTAGTAGCAGTATACGTTATAATGAACTTGCATGCATCATGAAAAAATATAAATATAGAACAATTGAAATTGAAACCGTACAGCTCAATTATTATAATAATTTTGCAAAGAAAAAAAATGATCAATAAAATTCACAGATACTTACTTTTGACACAGTTGAGCAGCTCTTTCCCATGAGTGTCTTATACTAAAATACTTATAACAATGAAGTTCATGTAGCTCCCAACCTGTAAGAATATAAAAAAAATGGTTTCATTAATATCATCACATTATTGTTGTGCATTTGTTACACACACACACTGTATTGTATTGTCATATTGTCAATGTTTTAAAAGACACACAAAGAAACGATCTGTTTTTGTATCAAGTGACTGTTGATGTTGATTATCTGAACATGCGTACAGCATGCGAAGAAATATTATGCATACGTATAGCAAGTTTGACTTATGAGTTCAAATTCAAAAGTATAGGTCGCCGTAGGCCACCAAATCCATTTAACACTGAAAAATGTCTCTCGTAAATATTTATACAAACATTAAGCTTTTATATTTATTAGATCTGTGCATGCAACTTCTTAAATTGACAACAGAACTGATTTCTTAAAAAGCGTGAAATAATGCACCCCTTGCTTTACTTGAAGCAAAATACCATTTTTATTCTTGACAATGAAGGTTTCCCCATACAATCTTCCACATATGTAACCGTAACTCTTTTAAATAGTTCCCACAATGATTACAGCCATACCATCAAACCCTATCACCATAACTGACGTCGACAAGCTGTATGTTTTTAAAACAGATTGCACATTTTTTGCCACTTTATTTTATATCTGTCTGACACTCACATCTAATTCTCCTTAAAGCTGATATTAATGGCAAACAAGACCAGCTGCGACAAATTACATTAATAATCAAACTAATAACAATAAAAGTAACAACTTCACCTCATCATAATCATAATCATATTGAAGGCGAGAGAGATGCTTTCAAGTTGAAGTTAAAACTATTTCTTAATGTTTATATGTCATCATTGCATTCATCTCATCATTCATTTCTTGAAGAAGTGAATGCTTCTAATTGTTGAAAATTGCAAGTCAGCATACCACCACATCACACCACTGCCAACACCAACAAGTACTAAACAGCTACCGCCCGCTTGTTTCATTGTAAGTTTTTACATTGTATGCACCTAATACCATGTCATCACTCAAAAATTTAATGAACAATAAAAATATAATATTTGTTCGTTCATTCATTGTCGACGCAATATGGACACCTTTTCGTTGACCAAGTTATAATGAAGATAATGACAGCAAAGAGAACAACGAAATGTTTCTGTCTATTTCAAAAAATAGTCCAATCTACCTCAACACAGGATAATAAGTTGTTACATTATTCTAAAATTATTACTACGCTAACAATCACACGACTTTTATAGCATACCTAAAAATTACTACACATCTTGGTGCAAATTTATAACAATTGGACAAGACGTGTGGTGTGGCCAATATTATCATTTGTAGCATTAATCACCATTATTTTTCAATAAAGCTTTAACAAAGAAAAGGACCTGCCCATGTCATGTTGACACCTCCCAACATAGAATGGGAGAAGTGTAAAATTGATCTAAACTTATAATAAGGTGCGTGTAAAAATGTTATGAGTTTTTGGTATGTTTAGTAACGTTTCAATTCTTATAGTATTCTCCAATCGCCTACGCTTTATTAGGATTCATTGTCAAAGCCATTTTTTAAAATAGGTATCTTCACAACTAGTCCAATTAATGAAAGTACAATGATATGAAACCGGGCAGGGTGAAAACAATGGGATCTGAATTTATGTTTTTGGTTGCATAAGATCGTGCAAGTCCATTGTTGCAACGCTTTTTTTATTCAATGACAATAGGCAGTGTTGCAACAGTCTGCGTGTAAATGTGAATTCCTTTGCTACACATGTACACTATTTAAACTTGATATTAAAGGAGAATGATTTATGTATAACATAATTATTGACACTTTTAGTAGTATACCTCCCACGCGAAATCAAATGTAGGTTAACAGTTCGACGATTATCATTGTTAAAAATTTAAAACATTTTATCAACCACCCCTGTCGAAAATCTAATTCATTATATTGAACCAACACAGTCTACATTTAGATTGATATTGATTTAGTGTTAATTGATACTATAAATATCAATCTTTGCCTTTTTATCTCCCACCCAAATAATCTGTGTTAAACCAAATTACAATGAATTGGTTCGCCATAATTTTTGTACCGTATCAAATCGATTCATTGTCAGATCAAAATCAACTCAAACTCAATATTTTTAGCAAGCATGGTTGATGTGATAAATCAAATTCATTCACACGGTTGTCGTTTATTTACATGTTGTCAAGTTTGGGTACTTGCTTTATGCGTGTTTATCTATAAGCTATAAAACCAAATGACTCATGTTACACGGTGTGGTGTAAGCGTGCGCGTGTGTATGTCTGTCTTTAATTACCTTCATGATAAGCAAGGCTAATCGAAAGTTAAATAAAACAGAGAAGAAAACAAAAAAATCTGACTAATTTGCGTATTTTGGGTACATTTATTTGCAAAAGATGCTATTCACATGCTAGATCACATGTAATCAGAATCACTAATCACCATTGCGTTTTTTATTGTAACTTTAGTGCAACATTTTAAACAAGGAAGCTAATGGACACCAGCCAGCCAGTTTTGAAAGAGAAATTAAGTGTACTTTTGTAGTAAGACAATCCTCAATGCAAATTATGTCCCACACACACATGAGTCATCTGATCATATAGTAAGTAGCAAAAAAATACGTTGATGAAAAAATTAATTAAGGGCAAAAGTTTTTGTTGAGAATTCTTTCATACTTTTGCGTTTTCTTGCATCAACAAAAAGGATTGCCTACATCAAAACGCAAACTGCGTGCCACAACCTGCGTTGTTCGTATTTCATGATGATGCGTGTACGTGAAAACTTGCAACATGCGATTATCATATTGGCTGGCTCATAAAATATTTATTAGAAATATAAACATGAATGATATTTGTAAAGCATGATTTTTACTTCTTTTGAATTGCAAGTTTCCTTTCGTTTGATCACAGGTTAACTGACTAAATATTTCACAGAGAGAAACATTGTTGATCTTGCATACAAATCCGTGTCCGTCTAGATAGAAAAATGTATAAAATACATACCTATGCACAATACCACGCATGATACGACAATATAACGACTAAAGAGGAAAATGTAGGTGGACTGTTGATTAAAGACTTGACCTACCCAGTGAACTGGTATAGTCGTCTGGTATATATGTATACACATATTTAATGTACCTTTCTCATCATTCTTTTTTTTTTGGGAAACTTGTCTCATATTGTTCGATTCGATTTCATGCAGGTATTCTGCCTAATACCAAGCATTGAAAGGGGAAAGTATCTACCTATATTCATTCTGATAAACATCATGTTTCTTTTCAAGGAAAGGAGGTAGAAAGGGGTGGCAAACGCTTCTTTCTTCCGAGCAATTCTGGTTTTCTGCATGAGGCCGTGTTGGTGCGGTGATAAAGGAGAAAAGGAAGTTCTTTATTGATACGATATGAAGTCTATGGGCTGTTTGAAGATGCACAGGTGTATGTCCCTACCTACTTTTATTGCAATTGCTATTACACATATGCGTATATGCATAGTTATAAACAATACAGTCATTTTTTATCACGAAAATGGACTCTTACTAGACCAGTAATAATACATACAATAACCACCTTGATCGCAAAAAAATATTACCGTGCATTATGCTTCAGGAGGCAGCAGATTGGAATCAAAATCTATTGCTTGCATACCTGTTTCCCTTTTGCTTTTATTCTGTGCCGAACTCCCTCGCAATCGCACTTTGCAATTCACACAAGCAATCTCTGTACTAAAGCCACTGCTCAGCGTACAGTTTGTGGCAGAGATTCTCTGGGACTGAAATTACGGCGATTTTCTATTTCCAGTAGGGTATATATAATATATATATCGAAATGACATTTCATACCCTTCGAGTATGAAAAAAGCATCACACATGCGCATACTATTTTTTGTTAGGTGAACCACAAAAATCGCAGACGACAGAGTGAAATGCACATGCATATACATTTCTTGGTAAAAGGACATTTGTCGTCTACGATTTTTGTGCTCAACCTTTTACCAAGAAATGTACATATATGCATGTGCATTTCACTCTGTCGTCTGCGATTTTTGTGGTTCACCTAATAAAAAATAGTATGCGCATGTGCGATGCTTTTTTCATACTCGAAGGGTATGAAATGTCATTTCGATATATATATTATACATATATACACTACTGGAAATAGAAAATCGCCGTAATTTCAGTCCCAGAGAATCTCTGCCACAAACTGTACTAATCGGGTTCGTGTACACCAGTTCATAAATACAAACGAAGACTTCATCAGTATTTCAAACGCGGATTTGACCTGAGCTTATATGTATATGCATACAGACTTGTGATATGCTGCTAAATAAAGTAATACAGATTGGGGCAATTAAGAGAAATAAAAGACTGGCAGATAAAATAGCATCAATTACATAAACAAGAAGTGTGTGTGTGTGCTCATGGAGTACCTATTGTTGTGTAATTATTATATTGTGATTGCGGTTATATAAATGTAGTTATTTGTACTCTTTCAACTTTTCTCTCTCTCTCAAAAAGAGAGACAAAAAGGAAAGGATGGCGTGAATGGAAATGAAAGATAAAAACAATAAATTCAAGTTTTTTCTGGTAAAAATAGAAGAGAATTCATTACTATGCGGCTTCAGTTTTATGATCTTTTTTTCTGCGTTTCCTTTTTGTGAATCCGGCTATTCAATTTATATGAATGCGATTTCGAGTGAGTTGGCAATGCCTTTGCCACATTCTTCGTGATAGTAATAAGTTCATTTCGGTATCATCACTATCACATAATGATATCATAGCTTTCATAAAGGCTATGCTTCTCTATCAGCCTACAATCAAACATTGTTTTCCCTAATGAATTGAATTATTAATGGGGAGATTATGTTAACATTTTTAGGCTACTGAATAGAGTTGAAATTGTAAAAATGCTGATGCAAAAAGGGAGTTCTTGTCTTTACCTTTGTAAAACATGATGATTTTATATTCCTATTATCCCTCACAAAAATGTGTAACCTGATATGAAAAAGTAAACAAAAAAACAGCCAAGGTAAAAATTAAGCAACATAAATTATGTTTATTGGCAGCTTTGCGAAAAATTTAAATCTTTTCATTTCACGCACGAATTACAATGAAATATAGAAAATCTACTACAATAATTGAAACACATTTTTAGAATTTTAGAATTGAAGTTCGGGGATTTTTTCTCTCGAAATTTCAAGAAATATTTTGGAAAAAATTATCCAAACTTCTTCTATCTATCATTCTTCATTAATCCCATCCAATCCATCATGTTATGTTAGAATTTTTTTAATTTCTATAAAATAATTCTGTACTGTGCAACCGCTGGTTGGGTGGCTTTATTTGGATCGTTAGCGATTAGGTAATCGACGAAGCATTAAAATGGAAAGAGCCCTTACTCTGTTCGTATTTTTACAACTGCATACTACACTACAATTATGTATCTCCACCGTCATCACTCAGATCAACCGGCTACCACACCACTATTTTATGTGAAATATCATGGCATAGTCAAGCGCACGTTACATTACGTTACGTAAGTGGAGATTTTCTGGATACTTGAACTGCATTAAAAAAGTAAAATAAGCGATTGTATTAAAAAGTGTACCAGTCGCAATAAAAACAAAGTATGCATAAAACACTCTTAATGGATTGAGTGAGCAGGGTGAGCAGCACACCAGCCAAGCAGCTCTGAACTACACTACTGCCACCATGATTACTCTCAATACAACTTCTCCACACAACTAAAAAAAATTTACTATGTAATGTAGCATTTTTCTCAGTGTATGACTATGTGCATATTTTTTTAGATCCTGAGATCAGATTAGCATTTAATTGTTATAATCTATAATGCTACTGCTACTACTTACTACATATGCCTTGTAAAAGAGCTTCAGTCACTCACTCAGCTCAGCTCAGTCATTTCTCCCGTTTTTCTACTTGTGTACTCTAGCAAACCAACCGAGCAGAAAAAAATCTAAAAAGCTACAAGTGCAGTTTTTGGTTAGGTAACAATCGTAATAATAATAGTAATAATATAGTAACAATGCCATGTCATAGTAGAGAAAAGATGTTCCATAATCCATTCTCCACCATCATAATGTACAACAACTACACAATGATGATGATGATGACGATCTCTTGTAAATATAATAGTCCAACAACATAAGATGCACAATGCCTACCCGATGTATTCCACATGAGAACCATATTCCAACACAATGACCAACCACCACCTCATCAAACCGGTGGAGTATTCATAAAAAATGTTAGTTTATTTTTTTATTTGCTTACAATAGACATTTACACAGCTGAAATGGCACAAGTTAAAACAGCATTACTTTACATCCCAAGAAACAACCAATTTTACCTGAAACAGCAGACTACTGAACCCCACCACCATTATTGCACAGTAGTAAAAATAACATGTACAAGTGAAATACATTCTCCTTTCTCATGTTCTTCGTTTGGCTCACCTGTTTTTATAGCGATTTAACTGACACCATCATCATTTTTCCTTGTCACAGCAGCGCAACATAATTTGCTGTGTGGCTCTTGTTAGACTTGGTTTTTGTAAAATAAAAATATTCAAGAAAATTTGCACATCTTTTTATTATAGTTTTTCATATGAATCCATTTACAAATTTTATGCATTATTTTTACGAGGTGTGTATAGTGTATTTATGTGTTATGTTATACTTATGATTATTATTATGTAGATGTGAAAAATGAAATAAAAATGATGATGACGGGGTTACTAATGAAGGAAAGAGCTTTCAACTTTGATGCACAAAAGAATATTTTATTTTTGCACTGTGGTATTTTTAGTTGATAGTAGATAGATGTAGTAATTTGTTTGAGAGACTTGGAATAAATAATACTGTTAGTTAAACAAGTGAAAAAATATTAGAAAATTGTAGCATGCATGCATATGATAAAGCACCTCTCTTATATTCCATTTACCTTTCAACTTTCAGCTCCCTTTCCTCTCCATAGCCGCTTCTGTTTTCACAGAACTATGTAATCGGACGTTTGTAATGGTTTAAGTGACTGCTTTATTCCTGTCCATCAAGTGTGCATTCTATAATGACGTTTGGTCATATTTTATCTACTTTTTTAAAGGTGTAAAGGAACAAAAGGATATAATGAATGCAAAATATATAGTACCGCCATTTGCTGATGTTGATGAAGACAAGACGATGCAGAGCTATTCTGATGATTCATGTGCGTAAAGTAATTTTCGCCTGGAGGAAAAGAGGCGAGAAAAGGATTAGCAATTTTTTTCAGACTTCACTGCACACCGAACAAATGGCTTGCTAAGCTTCCGGTCTAATGATCGCAATATGCAAAGTGGAAGCAAATAAATAAAGTCAGTCATCGAGTGAAAATGGATACGTTATGTATACCATAGTGTAGTATTTACATACTTCTAGTAAGCATTTACTCCACAGGATACATTTTGTTAGAGATATATGAGCGCACAAACATGTTAAATAACTCGTTATAGTAAAATAAATTTACTTTATTTTTTACCTTTTATGTCTCTTTTTGCTGTTATCACAAGAAACAATTTTAAAACATTGTAGCCATACTAGAGCCCTCTGTAATGGGAACCCAGTTTGCAAATTATATCATTTATTTGCTCATTTCGGAGTTATTAGTATGACATGAGAGAGTATTAAGAGAAATAAAAAAGCTTTATACCCAATGGCACTTTTAATGCTAGAATGTGATAAGTAACAACTTCAAAATTTCTATGCAAGTGCAAATGCTTCTGCTGAACCTCCCTATGGGAAATATTAAAAGAGCAATAATTTTTCATGACACTTTAATTTCATTTTTAGTCGGTTTTTATTAAATCCATTTACATGTTTTTAATATCCCACATAAAAAATAGAAAAACTTACATTATTATTATGTGCAAATGCCATTTATGCTCATAAAAAAGTTGAAAGTTTATACATGAATATAAGAGTGCCCAACTCTGAAGAAAATATTCCACAAACCTGGCTTCATTTCACTTTCCGACTATTTCGACTTACAACTTAATTGATGCTGTGAACTGTGAAGGTCGCAACCACAGACCCGCATGGTTTCTTCAAATTATACAGATTACAAAACAATACCAAAAAGAATTGCGTTGTGTACAATGCTCCCAGGGGAAAACAATATGTTAAATCAAAAAACACAATTCCACATGACATTTTGAAAACATTTAGCAGTCATAATGCCCCAATCTATTACTTTTTTCAGAAAGGGAATGTTGAATGTTTCATTTTGTTTCTCAAGTTAGCAGAGAGATAAGCGTAGAAAAATTGTGGCTGTTTTGTGCATCATAAACGTTGTATGGCCCATGTGATAGGCAACTCAACCCTTTACCTGATAAGAAAAACCATATTGTTATTGGCGTACACAACACAATACCTTCCAGCAGCATTTCAGTTTTGTTCCCATTACATTTTTGTTTGAATGTTCAACTTTTTACTGGAGTTCGTCATTCGTCTCTGAGGTGGTTTGGTTTGTTGAGAAAAGGACATGAATACACATATGTACACTTCGCTCAATAACAACCGAAAAACCAATTGCGCTCCATCTCAGTGTGAATTTTTTTATATTTCCTCCAGAATATCAAAAAAAAATTTTTTTTTAATATATGACTATTACATGTACTCGGCAACTTAAGTATAATATGACTTTAACCAGAGACCAAACAACGAAAAAAACGAGACCATAACTGGCCGATTACGATTATTACGACTAGAATTTAATGTGTGCAGTTGGTGGTGGATGGTGGGAGGGAAGTAGACTTGTGTGAGATGGCTTTTATTACGATAAATAGCATCAAATGGAAAAAATGATATCATATCGCATCAAATCATCATCATATTAAACCATTACATGCACAACTTATGATCATGCTCACAGGAAAAAAAGAGAACCTTTTGTGTTTTCTGTGCAGTAAACTTGTGTAAGTATAAAATAGCATGTTACTCAACCAAAAAACATTATGACTGCTTGTCTTTCTTTTTCTTTCGTAGTAGTAATAATATTGTAATAATCATAATACCATATCTTATCATATCACAAAAACAGTTTCATAGTCTTTTAAAGCTGTAATGATCTCAACGAGCAGCATCCTCTTCGGATGTAATAATAAGTAAGAACATGGTGCACACATAAATGTGCAATAAGAATGTAGTTCCACTCCCACATGTTTAAGCTTTGAGATTGTAATATACATTTTCTCGGATTTCACAGCTTTCTCGATGCATAACTACTGCAATCTGTATCATCTCAAAAAAAAGTTCCATTCAGTACTAAAAGCAGCTGCAATAGTTTGTTTTTGAACAATGGCGAACATACATGGAATAGTAAATATAAACTACATTACAAAGTACTGTACTATATGCGTCATTTTATTGGATAATAAAAGTACTAAAATCATAAACAGTATAGCCTTTAGTCTTCTTCAGAAGAATATTTATATCTTATATCTATTTCATTGATATCGAAAAGAAACGACATCTTTCCCAATTTTCAACAAACATTACAAATTACAGTAATTTCTAACTATTAAAAATGTAGATTTATAAATTTCTCAAGTTAAATCATCAATGCACTTTTCAAGTTTTTATTTTGTTTGATACCTACTTGGAACTGCTGGGCCACAACTAATTTATGATACCTGTCAGGTTAAATTAACGGAGAAAATCCCTTGTGTGGTTTACTCACTTCATGCTATCTAATGTAAACATATCAAAAGCAGCAGTACAACAAAATATTTTTTATTTTAAAAAATTCCCCTTTTTTCACCTGAATTATTACAAGTTGTGAAATTTCTCGAGAAAAGATTGTAAAATATAAAACAAATTTATTGTATACTTTACACAATTATATTTTACATTGCTACAAACACTATGAGATGATATTATGATGATTACTAGTCCCATCTTTTTCTTTTCTTTTGCGTTGATTATCTGATGATTGTAAATAACCTACTTCTTGTACAGTACAAAATAGACAAACTGACTTTTTCTTAATTTAGTAATAATGGTGGAATATTTTTACGTGAAATGGTTTTTTTTTAATTTAAAGGCTTCTGTTTAATGTATACACTCTTGTTTTCTCTGTCTTATGAACTCAACAAGCGTAAACAACTTGTTTTTTCTCTGTTGTGAGTGCATTCATTCGAGTTTTGCATCAAAAAATAAACTGATTGAGATTCATTCCTGATCAGAAGATAATTCTATGTTACGTATGAATTGCAATGTTAATTTTATTGTATGGAGGAGTTGAATTGAGTGATACAATCCATTTTGCTCACTACAATTTTTCTGTGTGATTTCGCAAATAAATGTAATTTTGAATTACAGCATTGCTTCGTCAACAACATCATCATCTTTAATCTGACTATTGCAGTATGGAAATTGCTAAAGAAATTGCAGCTTGGCACTTGATGCCACACTCACTAAACCATCCACCATATCATTAAAGTGATCTATTATTAATCATAATTATTGCATTTTTTCATTTATGCAGTCAGTCAGTTCGGTCTACAAAATGAAATATGTCGGAAAAGTGAGAGGTTGACTTGAAGACTTGACTTGGGTTGAGAAAAAGGGTGGAATACACAACTTTTAGTATTTATTACTTAAAATTGAAAAGTCTAATCAGAATTCAGAATCTCTTCTAAATATTTTTCCATTTCCCCTTGCACAAACTTGCACAGCATTCCTTGATGTTGTACAATGCATTTTTGCAAGTTTTCTACTTGTGATGATGTCGGTGCGGTTGCGGATACAACTAGTCATCGGATGGTTTAAATTGTTATATTTTGTTATTAAGTAGAAAGTAGGTAGTTACGCAAAAAAATACTTCTAGCAAGTGCAAAGTGCAAGCTTGCAATGCAACTTATGGCAGAATGCATGCGGATACAGGTATCATGTTTGCTGTATTTATTACGTGCAAGTTCCATGAACACAAGTATATCATTTATTTTCTTCATGGGCAAGAAATATCCAAAACTAGAATCTCAGTAATCACAAAGACGATTATTACTTTAAGAATAAATACAGCTGCAACAACTAATAACGATAGTTGTAGTAATCCCTTGCACTTTGGTGTGATGATGTTACCGAGAGGGGGGCAGTTACTTGTGAACAAGTTGTAAAGGAGTTGAAATAACGAAAGCTCAGAAAACCATAACCCTACTTAAAGTATAGTAATTTGAAGAAGGTAGCTGGTGAAACAAGACTTAATGAACTTCTCCGAGAAATATCTACACACAGAGTCTTTCGTTTAATTAACCATACCTCTTTTTTCAGCTTTGATAATGAGTGTGGGATTTTGAGTTAATTAATGAAGTTCATCAAAATGACTTTATATTTTTTATGTTTGCACATTACCGTATCTAGAGGTATAAACATATAAGTTCCTATAGTCGTAATAAGGCAAGTGCAAAACGGATATATTTTTATAATATGAAAACACTTTTACAAATGGGGTTCATTCGGCAAATATATGTTTTTAAACTATAAATAAAACTGTAAAATGTGTATGCACGTACCAGGCTTAAAAATATCATAGAAGACAAGCTTTCAACTTGGAATGTTATGTGTGTAAACTTTGTACGCACAAAAACTTTATTCGTTTCAAGAAAACTCAACTCACTACCTGCCCAGTAAATGGTTTATTGCTGTTTTTTATACATTTTTCACCCTTTGGTCGATCATCATCATTGTAATCATTATTTATCCTCTTTTTTACGTCTTCGACGGCGACGAAGACGACGACCGCAAAAGCAATTTCACTTATTTTTTCTAAATACCACTTTGTCGTCGACTCTTTTTCCACAACTGCAGAAGTGGAATGGGAAGAAATGAAGCTGTAAAAATTCTTTTTAGTCAAACTACCTTTCCTTTTGGAATGTGGAACTGCATTGCAGTTGTTACCATAAAACTGGCAAACTAGCTAGCTATATGACTTGATGCGTACTCTACAAACCGTGATGACGACATGATCATGACGGGTTCTTCGGGCGGTTGGACTCTATGTTATTTTATAGCATTTTTTGTAATCTTTATAGTTGTGTGTGTGGCTGCTCAAGTAGTTGCAATTAAATTAAAATACATTCCATTTGCTTAATTCCCAACATCCACAGCAATACATATCATTATAAAAATCCACATACGCATACATACCCAGAGCCAAAAGCACGATCACGATAAAAAAAATAGTTAAAACTTTACTACTAGGATATATTATAATGATAAAAAATGTATAAAAAATTAGATTTTTCCTGAAAGACTACATGAGCATTGGTAACATGATGATGCAATTAAATTTTAATTTCCTAATTTGATAGGTAAAAGGGGTACAAACCGTACTTGTAAAAATAGTTTGTTATTTATGTACTTGACCACATATTGTATTACAAAAGGGGTGATAGAGAGAGAAAGAAAAATACAAACAATGTAACCGTTCATTTGAGCAAAAATGCCATATTATATAGATATCTATTAGATAACCAACTATAATAATTTTCCATGTGATAAATAAAATTTGAATTATGTCTGCAAGCACGTAGAACATGAGCAGCACATTATGATGATGACGAATCTTACTTTATGCTTTCAAAAGTAGACAGACAAACAGGACTTTTTATTGATTTTTGATATTTTTTTGTTTGTTTTACAGGAAATATTGTGTGGATGGTTTAAAGGTCAACTACTTGTGTGCCGTCAATAGTGTTGCTGTTATGATAAAACATAGTGAACCATACGTAATACTGTGTATTCAGAAGCTGTTTGCTAGCCGATAAAGACAAAAATTATTACGACTCGAGTCGTGGTATAATTTAAGATAACCAACTTTTAATGATTGGCATAACAGGACTGCCAATTAATTGATACGCAGTGTATCTGAGATTTATTTCACCGTAAGCATAACATGATCACATAAACAGTATTCCATGCTTACTTTCTCCAAGTCAATTCATAATTCGAGTCAAATTACGACTGTTTCTTTTTATCTTATCACAAATCTAAATGAAATTCACCACATGAAAAGTTTAGCGCTTCTATTTATCTTGTTTTTTTGCCTACTCGGTAATTTTTTATTGTTTAAATTTAATTGTAAAAAGTATTCTCCTACTCGTTCCAAAGAAATAATATGGTTGAATACACAAATATTTCAAAAAAAGCCCATCGAACAATGAACAGTAGCAGCAAAAAGCTGTTAGGATGATAGCATATAAAATATAAAATCTTATGTATGTGTAGTCAATCGATAAGCTTATCCATTTGAATGATGATATGATGAGGTTGCAAATTATTTTGTTAGAGAAAAAATTATCTGAAAGGTAGCTGGAGGGAGCATCATTAAATCCAATAGTTTATTGCAACACGATAGAAAATCAAATTAAATTGATCCAGTTTTGATTGTGGAAACAAGAAAAGGATCAGATTCAAAGCAGAAAGATTATTACTCAGCCGGTGAACTTGAATTTGATTAGTGTACCAAGAGAGAGAAAAAGGTTAATATATTTAAGAAGTGACGGTAGCTCCATTCCACGCAACACAAACAATAACGATGCATCCACCAAAAAACCCGAACTTGCAACCTATAATCCACTGGTTTCAATGTTCCAGTTCGGCTGAAAAAAACTGTTAATCTCGCAAACTAAACAGTGCAGTAGCATTGTTTGCTGGATATCATGTAATTTGCTTGCTTATGGTTATGATTTTCGTTCGTTTTTTTGTGGGGAAGATAATCATAAGGAAATCATAAGGAAGCCAACATGTTCCATTGTTCAAATTATTGTTACAAGTGCATCTGTTCTGCACACATATAATCATGTATGCATGTTTCTTTACTATTGTCATTGCCACCGCCGCCACCACCACCAGCATCCCATCTTCATCATCATCGTGATAATCTCATGCAGTGACATTCAATATCTCTAATCGGAAACAAGGCTTTCCTGATGAAAAAGATGAAGCCACTTACGGACTAACGTACACTTTTCGATTTTTATTTTATACGATGCCATTACAAGAAAGTCGGCACTTCTTTTTCTTCCCTTCAAAATTAAAGTAAGCATATAATCCATCCAGCAAGCAAGAAATGATGATTTTAATACCCGACGACAAGTTCAAGAGCAATAATTGTTAATCACCTTTATAAAATAAGAACTGAAGTAGAAGCAGCTGAATCACACCACACTCGTCACTCATGGCTTGGCTGGGCTCATCATAAACTTACACCAAATTTATATCATCGCTATCAGCGCATCAGGTTTTTTAAACTGCACATATACTGACTGTAGAACATTAATTGCATTGAAACATAAAAATAAAAATCCTCCATAATAATAACAAGGACAATAACAACTGCAGTTGTAATTGTACGCTGAATTGTGCTTTGTTTCATGCTTCTCCTGCAACTGGATCTATAACAATAAAGGTCTCATCAGTATTCTTTTTAACCTTTGTAATAATATTTCTACATCACAGCACAGCTCCCGATCTATTCTTCACGATGCGCAACAATAACCTCTAGTATGCAGTATAATGTTTTATGTAAATATGAGAAGGTAGTTCTGGTATAAAAATATCAACTCGACTTTTTCAAATAAGTTTTGTGTGTTTTTTTAAACAGGAGCTAAACAATAATGCATAAAGGAAATTTTTATAATGTTCCATACAAAATAATTTCAAGTTGAATGGACTGCAGCGGAACAGGCCGATCATCATCATATATCATCACACAAAAACTTAGAACTTTAATCGTAAGTCGATGCTATCACATATATACAGTACATATTATATGTAAGCATTTATAATATATCTTTAGATCATCGATTTTTATATTATTGGTTGATATTCGGTTAAAATGTTGTACGAAACTAGAAGGAAAAGCGGATATGATATGAAATTCAACCAGTCAAATTTTCATTTAACCACCACCACAGCACTGACGCATCACAGAAAATATAACTCTTTGCGTCACATCTGCTAAGCTCCCTGGATAAATGTAATGATATGCATCACGGATGGATTACTTCTTTGCTACTATTATTATTAGTTGAGTAGAAATAGTAGTAAAATTACTATTTTGGATACAAAAGAAAATTTTAAGAGTAGAGATCCGTTTTATTCATCAATCTTTCATCTTATATCAATACCTATTCGTTTATTCATTTTACTTGGCATGCTTTGTTTGATGTACAAGTGCAAGTAATGACTTTTGAATCATATCATATGCTCCAAATTGTTTTATTCTAGTTCTCCCTCTTCTGCTTCCACGCCGCGCGTTGGAGTAAATGGGCTGTAAAATTCTTTTATCTTCTTGACAAACTTGATTTGAGAGGAAAAGGGATAAATGTTGAGACAGAGTGGAGGAGGCGACATAGATACTTTCGGACAGAGCCACAGCCACAATGAATGTTGATGATTTTTATAAGCTTATAATAACTTCATCTTCAATGTATCACATTAAAGCATTGGAAACTGAAACTTTCTTGTTAATATACTGGAGCTAAATAAACTATGTATTATAATTAGCTCAACCTAATTACATATTATTATCGTTCATGCGGATGAAAGTGATTCAAACTCAAATGCAACAGTGTTTTATTTTCAGCTTGCGTGTATTTAAAACAGGAAGACAAGGGCAACTCCTTTTTTGGACATCAGTTCTTCGTTTTATTTCTTAATTATACACGAAAGAAGTAACAGATACAGAGCATGTCTTGCGGTTTGTGCAAATACGCATGGCTGTGCAATGCTCAAAGCTAATCAGATACCGTGCATCTAACCTTCATCATTATTATCCCTGTCAACTAATTACATAACCAAAATATAATTTATTATTTAAATTTACCAGCTTATTTTAAGCGCAAGTTTCCTTCATTTAACGTTTTCTATCAAAGTACAGAAAATAAAGGAGGGTTGGTTATTCCCTGGTGGTAATTCAACCATATTTTTAGTTCTTGTTCAACGCATTCTCAGCTTTTGATTTTTTGCTTCTTAAAATATTAACCGCAAGAGGATGAAGACCTCTAGACTTGGACGGGAAGCAAAGCAAATCCGTATAAAAAATTAGTGTATAAATCCTGATTTTCTCTATACACTTTTGTGTGCATTGTGGATCGGTCATTGTGTTAGTGTCTTAAAAATTATTAGTTCAAACCTCCCACAGAACAACCCTCAAACAAACGTGTAAACAATATTATTACTTTTCCAAGGAGGTGAGATGAGGGAAACTTTACAAAAAAATGAGACCCGAGGAAAACTTTAAAAAAGGAAGGCTTTATTCTCTCATTTTTATTATCTAATCGGCTTACATAAATTTATTAAAATTGACAAAATCCTTTACTTTACTCTCAACTCACAATCAGCTTTCTCAATGAATATCTTAATTTCTTTTAGATTATACCGGAGATTAGTATTTCAGCGTTTCTTACTGTTTTTTGTAAAGTTTGAGGCAGTATTAACCTCCGTTGCATTTATCAACGAACCGCCTGCTTTCCGCCTCAAAAGTAAAATGGTACGTAAAATCTGACATGTTCAATGTAAGCTTTATTTCAGTAAAAAGTGTGCTGCATATAAAAGAGAAAAAAACTTCAAGTAAAAATTATTATCCTATTTCGGGCCCAGTGTTCCCTTTTCTACACCTAATTCTCGCTTGCCACCTTACCTTTGTCTGGTTGGTTGAACTTGACTGAACAAAACAGTAAAACCCTTTTTTCCAATAAATTTTCCAAACAAAAGCCACAGTAGGTCTGTCGTAAAAACTCTCAGCCTAATAGACTGCACTGCACTATTACTAATGCATATGACCAACAACAAGAAAACCTTATGATGGTTTTTTTTCTTTTCTTATTTTCTCTCTCATTCAAATTCTCTTACTTGGGTATGATTATCCACCTTGAAACCCATTTCACGTGGTTTTCGATTTGCGGTCTGAACATTAACGATAAAAACTACTCTTGTCGATTGCGGTTTTTTCCTTCATGGAGCTTTGCCTTTTTGTCAAGGCATTTCTCCTACATATCTGTCAGATTATAGAAGAAAACTGTTGCAACTCAATACACTTCAATTTTTGTCTTGTGGTTTTACGCTATAAAAATCTACTTTTCAAAGTTTCTTACAGTGCATAGGCGTATAGGAAAGATATACCATCACACAATAATCACCACCCAGAAAAATGGGTAGTAAAAAATTAGCATGTAGAGCATATCAACATGCTTGCATACAACTTTATTACAGTGGGTTGATGACGACAAAAAATAGAGGGGCAATATGTTGAAATACTTTTGATATTTGTGCCGGACAGGATAATGAGATCTCACGGAGATCTACATACATCTAAATACATTATTTGTTTAGGTAGTGATAAACTGAGATTATTGCATACAAAATGTTGGACAAATATAGAAATGCCGTGTTGTATTGGTCAGCAGCTGCATGTAAGTTGTGGTCATAAATACGGATTATTAATCTATTGACAGTTTTTTAACCCACCTGGTTTCAGCAAGGAAATAAATGTATCAATAACAAATTAATGATACAATATGTAGCATAACTTAATATGCAGGATTGATACCTCAATGAATTTCAAATTTAAGGGTCCAAAAAGAACAAACGAATGAGTAAACAAAGTTGTAACACTGAATGAATGGAGGATCAGAAAGAATGATGCTAGGATCAATAGTTCCATTGTAATTTAAATTGGCTTACCTGTAATATGGAAATCCCTGTGGAACATGAAGATCCATCGGCATGGGGTGATGTGAGGGATGATGATGGGCAGCGTGAACGTGCCCAGGATAGCCGTCTCCTGGTCCCATCATCTTTGCGATTGTTTATGTAAAAAGTATCGCTCTTTCGAATTATTTAAAAAATAGTGGCTAAAAATGTGTTGAGCCTACTATTAGGTGAATGTACTTTGCTTTTTAAAAAATCCTATTTTTCCTTTTAAAATTGCACAATCACAATAAAATTACGATGTTGATGAGAAATACTGGAAATTGGAAGAGCGGCCGCTGAAAAACAATGCCATTGGCCCTAAGAGTAGTTTGCTGTAATAATTCAATTTTTTTGGTCAGACATATGTGTATGGAAGACTGCAAAAGTGTAGTAAAATATCCAAATCTTTGTTAATTTCTTTAAATTCTTAATTTTTGGTTTGTTGTGACTTGCGAGAATATTAGTTTCGGGGTAGTTTTTGTTTCGTTTCCTTTTATTGTTCTTGGTTATGATGAGTAGAGCTTCACTTGAGGACTTTCCACTTGTTAGTCACTTAAAGCTGATGATCATGATTACTGATATTGCACACCAAATGACATGTACTTCATAAATCTGTCACTGTATTTTTTTCTTATACGTTTAGTTTTTCTTATACTTGAATCGAGTGCAATGCCTTGTCTTTGTGTAAAAAAGATGATGATGGTATGATGTGAACGGAAGTTTAAGATAACAAGGTGTTCATCATAATAACAATGTTACAAATTGTAGACAAGCTTGTGTAGAATTCCCTCTTCTGTTTTTGTGTTGCCGCAAAGACTCTAATAATCATAATCGTAGTAATAACTTAAGAAGAAAAAGAAATTGCTGCGGTGGTAAAAACGACGACTCTCATTTAGACAGAAAACTTTAGAAGTGGAGAGGAGGTAATGTTGCTGTTGATGAAAATATAACGGGGGCTTCAATTAACTGAAGATCTATTTAAATTGGTTTCGAGTCACGACGAGACAATAAGCCAAAAAATTATTATTGATTGCCGTTCTGCTGTATAGTATTATTTTAATGGAAAATACTTTTCGTCTTGGTTCATCAATTGAGAAACAAATCATTCGGTGATAATCACTCGAAAATAAAATACTCGTAATTTATCTGCTTATCTTTCTAACAATCTTTCAAAATGGAACAGCAACAAGAGCTTTGCAAGTTTGCATAATATCACGTTTCAAAAATATGTAAGTATATACAGTCAATCAGTTAACTGGGCTGAATAAGTCATGAAATTGATCGTTCTTTTCGTTAACAAATAAGAGGAGTGTGTTTAGTCAGTAGTAGCGCATTAACAAAATCAACCACTAAACCAAGATAGTTTTTGCTACTGACTTGATATTTTTTAATAGATCAAATCTTGAGATAGAGTCTCAATAAAGAAACGTGACACAATCAATTTATGATTATTGTTTTTTTTCAAAGCTAAGAATCAGATTTGAAATCAATTTTTATTATTAGGTATTGTTTTTTTTTTCGATCAAAGCTATGAATCAAAAATACTTTTGTGTTTTTTTATTATCTGCTGCTGCTGTTCTGTTTTAGCTACTGATTCTAACTTGTAATCAGATCAAATTCATCAGCAGTAGCAAAAATGTAAAGAACCAATACATAGTATTCACATGCGACTCTTTTTACGACCCTTGTGGTTGTGGAAGACCGGCCAAGCAAGATTTTTTTTGTTTTGAAGGCATAAAGTCTCCAAATTGTAAATAAAGCAACAAATGTCAAATGTTTTTATTGGTCTCTTTGTCTTTGTTTGCTTTTTTGATGGTATACCATATCATGGCATGCATTCATATATGTTTACGACACATCATCATGGCATGGCTAGACAACAAAAGCAACTTGTTATACTTTGCTTTTCTCACATGCATGAATCGAACAAACACTTCAACTTTTGCAGAAAATCCAGTCACGCAATTTGTTCGGCAACTTTTTTGTACAAATAAAATATACTCTCTAAAGTTTGAAGTATACAGTTTTTACAATGCACCCCAAATTGTGGGTGCGTGGTGAGTGGTGGCGTGTGGATGTGTAAAGAAAAGCAATTATCCTTTCCTAGGTCAGTTTTCCTATATTCAGTATTCCACAGTCATTTCAATTACTTTGGCACAAACAGAATTACAAATTTTCACTCATTTTCGCACGCACAACAACAACTGAATTTTCTCCTTACTGACTTTCCAATGTTAAAAAATGAATGGCTTTTCACCATAAACTTTTCCAATTCTGAAAAGGTAACAAGTACATGTGTGCTTGTACGTGTGTGGTTTAGTTCTTGGTTTGGTCTCCTTTTTAGGAACAACAAGTATATATTTTTTCACAAGCTAAATCCCTCAATAGTAAACTTGAGTCATTGGCAGAATATCAATAGGAAACGCAGAATAGAGGGGAAAAGTAAAAGCTTCTTCCTCAACAATGCTTCTTCGTTTGCTGGTCCGATGCATCTATCGTCTTGTTCGTCATCAGCAACTGCAATGGCACAGAAATAGTGTTTGTCCTCCTACATCTGATTGTAACAGGAACAGTACCATTGCTTCTTTTACTACAGTCACCAACACCACTACTGGTGCACTTTGGCATGATTCCTCATAAAAAAACTTTTCGTTTTGGAAGAACGTGTGCTCATACAAACACACACAAATACACACTACACTGCCATAGTAGAGTACAACGAAGATCCAGTCAAGCTGAACCACTGCACTTGCTGGAGAAAAACAACTGGGAATAATATGAACCCTTGTCACGTTAAAGTCAATCAGATTGCGTTCACGTACACACAATGTCTTGGAACGTACAAAACGTGAACGTATGTGGATACAATGTTGATGATGAGGAAAATGGGGTATAATAATACATGCATAAAATATTATCCTGAGATGCAGACGATGCAGTTGTTCATTCTGGATTTTTGGGAAAGTAGTAAAGTCACATAATATTCACAACCTGCACAGAGCTTTGCATGTTTAAAAAATATTTTCCCTTTCAATTTTCATGCAGTATGTTGTTCTGCAAGAATTTTTTTGTATATAGATTACTTGTTCAGTTGCAGTTCAAGTCAAACAGGTAGTAAAATTGGTGGTATTTGTAAATGGTATTCGTCAGTAGCTTTTAATGGATTATTTTATAAGTGAAATCGGATTAAAAAGTGCCTTTCAATCAGATTACTTTGTTGTTATCGATTTGCATGTGCACTTGTATTAGATAAATTTCTCACAATTGTTCACAAGTATGTAGTTCTGCAATAATCTTTAAAGCAGATCAATTTTATCAGGAATTCCTTTGAGAGATTAAAACTTTAAAGAGTTTAAAGCTACGTAATATGCACTGTTCTTTGGCATTTGCTGAATGACCATTGACCATTGACAGCTTGCTGTACTTATACTGACTGGAAAGTTGAATAGATAGATGCGATCAACTTTCAATAATCGGAATAGTTTCACATAATTCTCACTTTTTCTCGTATTGTATCACATTCTTTCAATGACATTTTTGCTTCTTTATTTTTTCAATGTTTGTAATCCTTAAATGTATTCGATTTATTTGAATTGGCTTAAATGCTACTGGTGTTCAGTGTCACTTGCAGGAAGAACATGGAAAAATAAGTGTGAGTTAATGAGAAGTTGTAACAAAGTTGACTTTTCACTAAATTCCTTTCAGGATTTGCATGATTGAAGATCATGTAAACTATTTAAAATTGTTCAAGATTAAACTCTTAAATTCTTCCATTCTGGTTCAGTGGAAGTTCACTTGCCTTCACATTTTTTGTAACTGGGTGCATGCAAAATACCTTTCACTTCCTTCTTGCATGCATGATAACGTGTAACTCCATTAGTGTTTTGAGATAACTTTCTTTTAAAAATGATGATTTTTTGCAATTTTTCTTAAAAACTGATAAAAAACGACTGACGTCCATGCATTCTCAATTGAACACTCACACGAACAGACAAACATATACGCAGGCAGGCAACTTGTCAGTTTCACACAGTTCCACATGCACCAAGCAAGTGAGTGTTTGTAAAAGTGATGCTGACTGCCGACCGTTTACTACATACGTATATTTGTTGATATGATGAGATGAACAGTGCAAGTTGTACGAGAAGAGCAGACGAAAAGCACAAGTCAAGTCAGATGTGTACAGCGATCGTGTATTAAATATAAAAGGTGAGCTGAAACACAAAATTGTATTGTTTGCATGAGTCAGTCAGATAGCAGACAGAAAATACAGCAAAAGCAGAGTTTGGTGTGGTTTGGGTTTAAATGATAGAGTATGATAAAACTATGATATCAAAAAGCCAAGTTTTCAACATATCCAATACCGATGTATCTACAAAAACCTTACGCATCGGCATCACACCTTCAACTCTGTTTCCAATTCCTTTGGTTGCTGACTTGACTTATGCTGCTGCTGCTGGCTGACCACACTAGAGAGACCGGACAGACAAAAGTGTATTTCGTACTCCTTGAAAGCAGCCAGTGGAATACAAAATGAGTGTGCAGTTGGAAAGTAGTAGTGGTTTTGAGCAAGTCTGACTAATGCATGAAAAAATCCTTGCGAGTCCGTTCATACTGCTACAATGTGAAAAAGGCCAAACTTCTATTAAGTATCATGTAATGTAAAGAAACTACCGAAAAAACTGCAAAATAGAAACTGTACAGAGGAATATTATTATGCTATTTTGAGAAACCAGTTGACTGGTAAAGTCTCTTCAATTTTGGAAAGTGCAACTGCAAGCTATAGTAAAGGAACTGCGAAATAATGGAAACAAGATAGGCAGGAATGGAGCTGATATCATCTCGAGCTGAAATGTCTGCCTGAAAGTTAAGATGCGGCTGGTTTGCAGAAAATGGCATGTGTTTAAGGGACCATAATCATACAAACGTGAATTTAGATAAAGATGACTACTTATGGCATCCTCTCATACCAAAGCTTAGAATGAAATTTTACATGCATGATAAGTTGATGGACAAATACTCGTTTAATTGGTTTTTAGCTTATCTTTTTTGTTACTCTTAAAAATGAGCACATCTCAATATTGGGATCCTGCAGTGTACCCATTAAATTGAAATCTAGCAACTGAGCAAATTTCCAGCTATTCTACATCGCGATTTGATTGTGAGTAATAATCGAATGTGCTGTCATACAAGAGATTGTACCATACCATGCCACAGATTTTTTCTGATGATGAGATCATGTTTGTGTGTGTGTAATATATGTTGCAGCGTCCTATACTGTTCTTTTCAGATGACTTGTGTAACATTACTTAACCAGTGAAGAGGAGGGCGGACCATTACATTCCCGCCGATGGGTTGGTTTATTTCACGCGCAACTCGACCAGCCTCCTTGTATACCTTACCGTTGTAAAAGCTTGTCTCTGACAATAAGAACATTTGAACAAGTTACAATATGCCTTTTCTAGAGTAATATTGCACTACACAAATACAAATGCACGATTCAAGAGAAAAAATTGAGCTAGCCTGTTAGAGGTGCAAAAGAGCAGCTTTTACTATTCGCCGTGACTGTAAGAAGATTCATTCCACAGTTGCACTCAAGCAGTTGTGGGATGTAGATCCGTTTTTTACTGCGCTGCAGAAAATGTGAAGATGATTTTGAGGATGAGTTGTTCTTTGAATGTATTTCTTTGTGTTACGCGTTACATTGTATCTCGCTTTCACTGATGAATTTGATGATGCAATTAGCCCCCAAAGTCTTAACCTTTTCTCTTTTGCTAACCACAATTAACTCATCCATTTCCTTTTCCCCTCCTGTATGTAATTTAATATGCATCGTTAAAACAATTTTTTTGAAAGTGGTAAAAATAGCCTTTAAAGTTGACGTGAATGTGGAAAGGGAGTGCATGGTCAAGTCAGGCTAGGGCAGGTAGGGGCTGTCGGATGTAAGATGAATGGGTGCATAATTTAGCTGCACCGGCTGACATGGGCATAGTTGTTACACTTTTATGCAGCACAAGGTGATGTGGGATGGTAAGTGGGGGAACGGAACGGAGTATTATATAAACTGATATGTTGCTACTGCCCTCACATAAATATTCGTTTTGTGCGCTAAATGGTCCATTCTAGTCATAAGTATGGCAAGGGTCAGTTTTTTTTATCATCACAGCCTTTTTTATTGCTCAAAGGTACTACTACCGTAATAACCATATCATATCGGCTCGGTTTCTTTTCTTCTGTCTGTCTCACTTTTCTTTAGTGTGAGACTGAGAGGGAGGATGTTAGCTTTTAATGTTGGTTTACAATGAGCAGTGGTCAAAACATCAAAAAAATGATTTCTCAGCAGTTCTACTGCTGTTACCTTGCAAGAAGAGCATATCATCAGCACTCAGCAGCAGCAATGATCCAGATAATTGATGCTTTGTGTGCTCAACATAGTTTTTAAAAAGTATCCAGTTCGGCTGTTGGGAATTTAACTTTGTATATTAATGTAAGCAATGTTGAGAACTGGTCAAGAAGCGGAGCAGTTGTTCCACAGTGGCAAAAAATGAGACGAGGTGTTGTAAAAGGGAATATGATGTGTTGAAGTTCAAGTCGTTCGGTTAGGTTGACTTGACTAATCTAATGTTTGGGTTGAGATGAAGAGAAATAGATTACAGTTTACTGACGCTGGTCCAGAAGCTCATTCATAATGTTTTCAGAAAGAAAAAATGAAAAGAATAAGTGTACAGTTTTTTACTGATCTGATATCATATGACGAGGATGATGGCCTCCAGTAGTTTAGAAAAAACTTAAACCCATATATTCAATGAGAGATATTTCGGCTAAGTGACCGGATATAACTTGTTTGGGGTTTTATGATGATGATGATCATGGTGATGAAAATCGTCAAACTGATGGGAGCTTCCGTTTTGCGGATATGCTGCAGCAAGCAGATATTGGATCGCTGGTACCTACATTTGATTCCTTTCATTTGTCGTGTTGTCATTATAATTGAATAACTCATTTATCAAAACTGTATACACATAGGGCTATGGACACTATATAATTCACTTGCTAGATTGGATTTTAAAATGTAATATAGTTTACCATGCGTAAGTTTATTACAGAAATTTATGTTTTGCTTTGCAGTTTTGGTTGACTGAGAATAAAAATATGCCATCTTATTCCAATAAGTATTCATTACTTACAATTATTTGGTTTTTGCCACCCTGGGCCTGCTTGGCTTTTTGAAGGAAAAGATTAACATGCAGTACGGCAGCACAAAATGTTATTAACATTTTTTCTTCCTTTTTGGATCATAAAACTCCAAAAATGTGCCTATAAGTGGAAAAAGTGAATCAACATATATTAGAGAAAAGGCTTGAATAAAATTTTCATCATCCACCGTCACAAGTATTTTTATGTTTCTTGCAAGGTTGGCTGTTTATGTCCCATTGCCTCTGTGTGAGCTCATACAACTTTTAATTTGGAGTAATTAGGCACAACCCAAATGCACAGAACTGCTTTTACCTCCTTAAGTAAAAACTCCTCTTTTTGTTACTCATAAAAATTGTTTTAAAAATAATGGTTTGTATAAATATAGCGTTGGAGGTCTACCAAATGCACTGTCGATGAGTGTGTATAAGTATGGAAAAGTATGTAAAAGGTTTGATAGGGGAATATGTATGGTGATGATAATGCAAGCGCACGTTTTAAGCATATTTATGGCAAGCATCATCATATTAAAGCTTGCCTTTATTAAGATATCCGCCCACATAAACTCTTCTTTGAAATGAAACCTACTCTCGTTGGCCATAAATAATCAGGAGGGTCAGAACAAAAAGCCCTGTTTAATTCATTACATGCTTTTAATACGTTTTTGTACCACAGTTTAAAAAACTCGCGAAGCATGCCTTTTGGTAAATTACCGACTAAATAGTGCACTGGCTCAACGAGATGAGTGTTTGACACGAAAGGGCTTTTGTGATTCTGATGCATAATCAGATAGTAGATAGTAACACGCTATTCTAATTTCCCTTTGAAATATTTTTATCGCCAGAAATGGAAATTTTTAGAGTAAAAGCTCATTTTTTGGAATTTAATGGTTCCCTACTTCAAAATTAAAAATGACACATTGAAGCATTATCTTCATACAAGTATTACCAATGTTGGCTCGTTATTTTTGGAGCACATGAACTTACAATCTGTTTTGCCTGGAATATAAGAGTTACGATTTAAATAAAAAATGTGTTCCTTCGAAGTTCGGTTTGTATTGGACAACACACTCGTCTCGATTTTCCCAACAACAATTCGTGCTGAGATCACTAATGGTATGTTGAATAATATTTGCCCACTCCAGGGAGTCGCGTGCCATACAGATTTCTTTTACCTTCATCTCTTCTTAAATTACATTAATAATTTTGGCTACACATTTATCGAGTATCTTGTGCCCACAATTGTACACACCGTCATAACTGAGCTGACTAACGGTTAACACGGTATTGAATTAACAGAAATATGAACTTTGGTCACCTTTCAAATTTTGATATGCCACATTCAATTGACCATTATTTATTTATTTATTCAGTTGATCTTCATGCCTCCATGCTATATGTGTACGCACAATCAAAACGAAAATGTGATTTTATAGTATTTTCAGTTCATATATTTATGGATGTGCTATTTGCGTAGTACTGTAACTTGTCTTACGCTGTATGCCATCAATAATTCATAGTATGAAACATTCTTTAAATATTTACTCAAATGCATAGGACACAACAGCCACATGAACAAAACATAATGCGAAATCGGAAAGCTAGGTTTTTTCAGAGATCAAAGTATTAAGTAGATATTTAAAAACATGTTTATATATTTAATTCATAGTAAAATGCACGTACTGTATCACATGGGTAATTTTTTATTTCAGATGGTACATCCCATGAAATTCGAGATGACAATAATCATTAATAAGTTTCAAGTTGGTATGTTTCACACAGGATTACAAACCCTTTTCAATTCGTCAAGCAACTCAACAGTCTTCTTGTCTGATTTGTGAATGAACCCACACACACAGACAAACTCACGAAGCACCCCAAGAAAAAGCTTGATGAATGAATCCTACCTAGAAATTTGAAAGATTGTTTTTTTTGCATTTGTACATATTACTCTTGGTTGACTGATGTAGGTATATTTTAATGAGTTGGGTAGACACTTGGAGTTAGAACTCATGTAGGGTAACGCTTACGCATCAATGTTGCACGCAAATCAATATATTTTCATAATATCTGTATAGGGTCGTAGGGTACATGTTTCTTCTCTAAAGTCAAAAAGGTGAAGGTGCCCAAAGATGCTGGGTAATCGAATAAGTAGCCCCCTAAAGGTACGCACAAGCCGTCCCTTATACATTTTATTCATTTACATTTTCCAATGCATACATAAATATAAAGGTACTCATTGTACATTATTTTACGGAAGTTTTAATATTTTTATCTCTTTAAACAGCCAAAAATTCTTATAACATAACATCAATACTTGTTGATCGTGCTAGGCGAAATCTGGACATGTTTTGACACACCTTCATCGACAAAAACATTTGACTTACAAGTTACAATATGTGAAACCTCCCACGTGGCACAAAATGTACAACACCACAACCTTGTAGTACGTGTAACTACATTAAAATCATGTAAAAACCACACACAATATGTGCATGATGATCACAAATTCACGCAAACAATCAGTCAAACTTCAATCTTCTCTTTCAACTCACAGGTCATTTCTACTGCTATCCCCTTAGATCATCATTACTACAAAGTGTTTGTTTGGTAAAATATCAAACATGATAAGCTAACCCTTTTTCTACTGATTGATGTGAATAATGTTCTCTATCAGTTTGTTATTTATGAAAAATGATTGTTGCACAGACATAGCAAACAAAACGTAAAATCGTGATCATATTTATGAAGATTTTTTTCTTTTCGTGGAACTCGGGAAAAACTGAGATTTTTCAGCTTGTTTCCTTACAGTGAAAATGTAAAAATGTGTGGTCGAATCAAAACAAGTGTTTTTTACAAATTGTTGAATTTTTTGTAAAGATATTTTGGTTACGTTACATTGGAGTTGCTCATTTTGCTTACATATTAGCTATTGTTATTCTGTAACCACAAACTTCCTTTAGTAATGAAGATAATGATGCTGATGAGTGTCGAGTGTGTCAATACGTACATATGTACATACATATAAACATGTACGGCCAGTCAACTTTATTTCGCCAGTGTTCCTTGAAACACGAAACAATTTGACTGGAAACTTTAATAAAAAATAACTTTTTTATGGATTTCTTATTCATTCTACATAAAGCATTTCGATTAACTTTTATTTCTCTTTGCCCCACATATTTTAAAGAAAAATGTGACCCCTTCTGATATTTTTCTTGAACGCCTTGGTCCATTGGTCCCTCAAGTAACTCGAGTAGTAGCGGTTTTAAGCAGAATAAAAGAAACAAAATCTCTGAAAGAATGTGAGATTTATTACCTCGTCATAAAACCATTGGACGTTGTGACAGTTTGTAATAAAATAATAACCATAATGAATTGTGCCACAGTCGACTGTGTAAGATCAGTAGAGAAGACGAGTGCCTCCCAGTGTGACCGCTCATTGGATTATAAATCTGACACGACAACTCCTAATTTGTCAAAGCTACTTATTTACATGCATACATTAAATAAAATTGTATATTTTCTGTTGTACCTTTTTTACGAGTGTAGAGCATGTAGTAATATCCGCTAGCAATTTGAGGTGGACAGAATAAAGTATCCTGTCCTTATTCTTTTGTACCTAAACTATTCATAAGATATATTTTTATATAAAAAGCAGGTTGGACACACATCACACATCTATGTTTTTGCTTTTTAGTTTATACAACTGTGTTTTTATAAACACTCGCCAGTCAATTTACAAACTGGCCAAACAGTCGCTTTCTAAATACCATGATTTGGAAGGTACACTTGTTTTCTCGCACCGACACAACAGTGCTTTTCAGACTCCACATGACCACCACATCAGTTTTTTCAAAGTCAAATAACATTATGCTGCCTTTAGATTTTGTTCCAACGTTAATAGAGCATGTATGATACCTTTACGCTATTACTCTGCTTTGGGAGATCCTAACGTGGTCAGTGGTCAACCTGTTCTGTCTCACTTTACTCCACTCAAATAATTGTCTCTTGAATAAACTTACTGCATGTGTACGGACGGACAACTGCAAAACCACACACAATCAAAATGTTGGATTTTTCTTCTGTTGTGACTCTTGTGATGTGAATACCTACCAACGTGCTTTTCTTTGTCATAAATAATCTGAACGCGCCGACAAAACACTTTGCTTCTACTTTCTTACATAAACATATACGATGATATAGTATCAATTTCATATACAACTAAAATATTTATACTTATTGGCCTAAAATATTTTGAATTACAATAGTAAAGTCATACAAGTTACATAAACCCGAGCATGGGTTTGTTTACCAATTAGGTTCAGAAAGGAGGTCTGGTCCGATGCAGTTTAGACAGTCATCAGTCATCTCTGTTTTATTAACATTTCCTACTTTTTTACTCGCTGAAGGTACAGCCCATTTTCTAAATCAAAACATTATAAAACCTTGTTGTAGGACAAAATGTTTGGAATGAAACATGTTTATTGTGTTATAATATTCATGTCTTACATCATTCATTACATATTATTATAACCTAATCAAAACATTTTTTCAAAAAGAAGACTGATAAATCAAGGTTGACCTTTCTGTTGAAACATTTCATAAAAATCTCAGTTATAATTTTTTAAAGGGCAATGTCTACAAACACCGTCAAGCGACCTGAAGGTAAAATGATGTTAAAATATGAAGGAATTGATATATTTTGATGTTTTTACCTTACTGAGTTACTCATTCGTAATACAACACTGAACAATGTCTCGCGTTTCTTCCAAATAAGTAATATAGCTACAAAACGATGAATAATTTTTTCATAGCAGAGTGTTGTAATATTTTAGAAATATTGCTGATACTTTTAACTGGCATTTTGCCAATATGCTGGTTGACTTTGATGTTGTCACTCATCAATGGACTTTAAACTAAATACTAAGTTATTACTTCATTTCCAGAATATGAAAACGATTCTTGAATTACTCGATATATTTACTAAAAAATGAAGTATGTTGAATCGTATACAATATATGTATTCATGAGTCGTATTATACGTGTATAATAAAATTATAGATTACGAAGTTGTTTTAAACGTGTATCTTTTCGTATCACATTTAATTAAGTTATACTTGGTCGAGATTGTATTAATAGAGATGAAGTTGAAAGAAAGCTATAAAAATAACAATACATGATTCATCGCTCAATTTAACAAATGTGTTATGTTAGTAATGTATAAAAATAAAGTACCAGCACAAACTGATTTTGCAAAGTTGTCTTCATGTTTGAGCTTGCTTTTTGCTAAGTAGATAGCCCCAGATCGGGTGAGGTAAGAAATAAGTTTGGTGTTGCAGACAGAACAAAGACAAGTGGTTGGTTGTAGTATCTCACACTTGAGTGAAACTACATTGATAATGATACCTATAAGCAAGCTGGTCCGAAATAATAATTATGAGAAGATATGCAATCGTAAGTTGATATATCTGTCAAGTTGTCGTCTGTGTCTATGTTATTAAAACGTTTCCTTCAAGTACATTCACACGCAATGGTGCTCGTAAGTAAGTGAATCAGCACCTTAACTATGCATGCGTATGATGATCATCATAAAAATATAACTACGGAACTATCGATAAATAAATTTTTAGCGTGAATTACTTTAATGGAAGTCGTGCACATTTTCCGATGCGATGGTATGTCAGAGTGACAAGTTGAATTGGAACAAGCAGGATACTTATTTCATCATGTCTGTAATAAACTCATGGTGGACATGATAATTTACCACTGCACAACAGGACAAGCCCAGAAGCGCATTGTTACTAAAAGCAAACAGCCAGCAGCAATGCCATTGCATTTTTCTCGTTTTTACGGCAGCATCATCAGTCAAGCGGAAACTTCATGTCTTTTTTATGTGATGCATTTTTATTTTTAAAATTAAGAAAAAAATCAAGAAATAATTTAAAATGAAAATATAAAAGACAGCTTATTACTCTACTAAATTATAATAAAATAAGATTATCTTACTGCACACACCGCGACCTTTCTGTTCACATCAAATAATATCTTAAATCAAGATGAACTTCAAGTTATGAAAAAGAAAAAAACATCGAGAAACGTGGAAAATTAAAATGTTTGCAAGGAAATGCATCTCTGAGAACGAAATCGTGTATGAGTCATTGCAGTATACATTGCAATACAAATAACCGTGATAATGGATTGCAATACAGTAAATCAAGCAGCACTCATACTACCTGTCATCGTTGGTGGTTTACGATGAACTTTAATTACACAAAAAAGTGCATTAAAAGTCACGTATATTATTAATAACGTTCATTTAGTAGGCTTCCACGGGTAAATGCAATTAGTTTTATTATTCTCATATCTAAGAAAAAAGTTATAAATATATGATTGGGCATGGGCAGCAGCAGGTCATTGTAAAGTGCAACAAATAAACAACTTGTGAAGTTTTTTTTTGATGCACTTTGCAACTGACAATGGTCACTAGATGACATATTTGAATTGAATCACGATACTGTAGTAAAGTAGAATAGAATGAAATCATGGCCACAAATAATGAAATAATTAAAGTGTGGGCTCGGTTTGAGTTAATGAAGTACATGACATAATCAAGTCATATCCAACATTTTCTTTGTATTCCTTCATATCATAAAAATTTCTCCTCGTTCTACAATTTTCTTGTGGGACTTCCTTTAGCAAGTACGCAAATAGCTGTTAACTGATGCAAATTTTTATAAACTATCTTAAACACCAATTTTACAACATTAAATCAAGTTGTTGGATATTGTTTGCGGAGAGATGAACGGCTGCACTTAAACACATTTTATTGGATGATATAAGTAATGTATCTCCTTGTCGGTGTACTTTGCGGTACATTTTTATTGTGCTGTCAGAAACAAAGCCCCAGTATATTCCATACCCGTGTATAATTTATTTCCATTTTTTCTGTGAAAAATACACACATATTATTGTACTGCTGTGCATCAGATATTTTATCTAAAAAGAGCAGAAAGGAAAAAACTTAGATTTCTTCCTGATAAACTCTTTCGAGTGGAACCCTTGCCCTACCATCATATGCTTGGGATAAGTTTATTTTCTCAAACAGACTTTGATACAGGTAGTGCGACTTCAGATTTTCTTAAAAATCCAATTATTCATACCGATAGAATGTGTATGACGAACCAAAGGGGTGGGAGTTAGATTGATTGCCTTATACCATTCTCTCCTCATTTTCTAATATAAAAATTCAAAGTTACTTTGCAGCATTTTTACTTTCGCTGGTCGGGTCGCACAACATGTATTTGTGTATTTATGGGAAGAGAAGGAAGGGAGACGTGAATAAATGTTATGTAGGTAGGGTTTAGTGTACAGCAAATAAAAACACACGAGACATTTACTTTGAAATTCTGAAGAAAAAGCCGGCTGGACAACGATGATGCAGTAGCACAACCAGCACCCGGTACCGCAACAAGATACATGACTCACAATAAAAAAATTATATGCAGTGAAGCCGGATAAAGAGTTATGATGTTTTGGGAGATATTAAAAATAAAAAATAATCCTTTTAAAGTTGTATAAAAGTGTACAGTGTACAAAAGGTAAGGTTTTCTGTGGGTTAAGATGGATCAAGAGAAAAAGTATGGACGATACAAAGTTTTTAATACAAAGTCATCTTGGTACGTTACATTCATGTACGTATTTACTTGTAGTGTCATGTCAGTTATAATTTCTTTGGTTGTTTGTCTTTTCCGAATAAATTACTTCATAAGGACCACCACCTGTTATGGAACAGCTTGAAAAAATTCCTGTTTGAATAGTAGACATCCTGGCATCCGCGCATCTATCTTATTTTTGTAGAATTTTTATGTAATATTTCAGAAGATAGCATTATATAAATGAAGCAAAGGTCTTTTTCTCAGCGTGCCAAAAAATCAAGAAGCTTGAAATCCGTGTAATTCACTCAAATGTCTCTTTCAAGGACTCATATTCAACCTTTAAAACAATTGATTTGCATAGCTAACTGACTGGCAGTCAATATGACATTTTGGCAACGCATACTTTACTGAAGAAACAGTACATATTTTTTTACTTGTTTTCACGTGGCACGGTAAAAACATTTTGTTTGAACACGCGTGCAAAAATATTTAACGTTTGGATTCAAAAATATCATTTTATTCGTGACTCCACGAAAAATGTACCCTATGCCAGGAAAATATGTGAATTCAATGAAAAAATCAACAATCAACCCCCTTCGTTCGTTTGTAGTTTTCCTACTGCAGTAAGCAAAAAATACAAGAAGCAATCAAGAACTAACTGTGACCTGTCAGCTTCGTAGCTTCCTCACCGGGAAACACTCGAAATGGTTGTCAATCAAGAAGAGGAGAAATGGAATGAACGATTGGACACGAAGGAAGAATGAAATTTGCCTCTATTTACATAAAATGGAAAAAGGCACTATTCATCTTGCATATTTGTAATATTGTACAGTCTGCATCATTACCATAAAATATGTTAATAATTTCAAGAATATTTTTTTAACTGATAAAAAATTTGATCTATGATGTTATCGTGTCTTTTATAAATAGATGCATACCTTGATTAAATGCTGGACCTGCTACTGATTGAGAGATACGTGTAATAGGTTATATGACATCATTGTTTTTAACATAAGCATACATAAATGATAGATCCATTGACAGTCACCAAAAATGAAAATCGTTTTCAGCCAAAGGAAAAAGGCAACACAACACATCAAGGCAAAAACAAATTGGACTTGGACAAGAGATCAATCTATCTCCATTCCTGATGTATTGATATTGATGATGTGCAAGATTTCTAGAGGCATGTTTTTATTCGATCCTGCCAGTATTGATGCATTATAGCCTCTAGGAATTTTTATTCCATTCTGTCTTTGCTGATGTTGCAGCTACTGACTAATTTCGGATGAAAAATTCCTTTCAGTAACCTTTCTGCCCTTCATTATTATTTTTGGCTGACGGGTTGATAGGAGAAAGTGCCATTATCTGATAACAATATAACCACTTCGTATAAGCTAAGCAAGCCACAACATGACACTACGAGAAAGAATCCCTTTTTCACTCTTAACACCAGACTTCACGACAACTGTTGGATGGTAAAATTGTTTAATGTGTGCTCTATGAGATGCTGTCAATCGTGTAAGGCAGGGAGTCTGTTTGCATTTGTCGTTCAAAGTGAATACGAGAGAGAACCGTCCATGAAGATGTATAAAATCATTATCGTTGTAAAATTCGGTATTTACATAAAGAGCTACAATACTCTTGACAATCAACTGTTTCAGGCAAGACAGTAACAATGAATTTGAAACCGCGACAGAAATACAAAAGAAACTTCAATGCATCATACTTCAATTTTTTAAATTGAATTTTCAATAAAATATCTCAGAATAAAATCCAGAACAAGTCTGGAATCAGTCTGGTAGCTATTGTTATTTAGCCGTTGGTAGTAAAATGAAAGGTTTATGCAAAATGCATACATGTGTGTAATATTCTGTTTACGAGTTTTTATCATTGGTATAATATTTCCACTTTATCCAATAGTGGATTCCATTAGCACTTTGTACAGTGGGTTTTGATTAGTTTGGTTTATCAATCGAATCATTCGACAGAACCGATCCATCCAACAACTTAATGGTTTCATTAATTCCTCATTATTGCAAATCTCTAACAGAAATCAATAAACCAAAATCTTTTAGCTTTCATCCATCAACTGAATGAAATCAGGTATGAAAATTATCCCTGTAAACCATGCCCATACCACCTGCTTTACTTTGTTCAAAGCATTTTAAACATTTTTATTTTATTACATTTTATCAAACACTTCACAAGATTACAACTACTTTCCAAATAAAAATATTATTATGTATCGTTTTATAAGTTGCAAGTAGGTATGTATATATGTATGAAGTAAAAAATTCTCATGAATTTATTCATAAGAAGGGTGAGAAAGATGAATCACAACAATTTCTTTACTTATCACTGTCCCGTCCCGTCCCGTTCATAGTACAAGATAGCAAATATAGTAGCAAAACCTATATTACGCACACCAACAATGAAAACTGACCAACAAAACAGAATGAAAAAGCGAGAAGCTTGCTTTCATGGAACGATTTTTTTCCCTTTCTTATTCTTGTGATTAATATTAATAATATTATGTCTAGTTGACTGCAACTATTTGTACACGTTTCCTCCTCATTGTAATAATAAAACCAAAAACCAGGTATATATTATCTTCTCACTGACAACAATACTGGCCAGTTGGGAAAGATTAGATAGAGATAGAATAAAAAAAGTATAATTTTTTCGCTTTGTTGTTTTCTGTTGTTGTAGTAGTCGTCGACACAATATCATATACATAGCTAAAACCAAAAGTTCGTAGGCAACTTTGATTGGTCATAACTTTTAAACGAATGCACCAAACAGACTCTACTATACAGCATTAAATAGGCAAGAGTCTAACTTAAATACGTGCGGAAGGTTTTTTTCCTGGCTGCTCATGCTTGCGAGTGAGGGGACTGTGGGCATTTTGGTCAAAACTCCGATTTTTGGAACATTTTTCTAATACACAATTTCAAGCGGGCATAACTTTCGTGATA
>JAQFXM010000839.1:0-40342 GCA_034693345.1 Entomobrya multifasciata | reverse complement strand
TGTTCGTGGTCGACTAAAAAAGTTCAACAAAATGCATTGTCGACTATTAAAATTTCGACTAAAAAAATTCAGCTATGTGGCAGTCGTTTATGTAAAGTTCGACAATTAAAAAACGGTCGACTAAAAAAATTCGTCTCCATATATTCAACTAAGATATAGATATACTAAGACGAAGTCGACTCTATTATTGCGTCCCGTCATATAAATGTGTCATAAGCAAAAATCCACTTTTTGAAAGATTACCAGTGAAATAAAAATTACGGAATCGTTGACCTCAGGAGTTTAAGGGTCAAATTTAAAGAAAACATCAAAAACAGATCGTTTACAGACAGACAGACTTGCAAAACGATTGTATAACAATGTTGATAAATCCTTTTATCTAAGTTAAACATTTCTACAAATTCACAAAACAGACTTATAGCCATAAAAACATTAAGTACGTATATGAGAAAAGCATTCTGTATGAATACCAAATGGGTGACAAGCAACAAGCAACGTACATGAACAAAGTCAAGTTGTACAAGCACACAAAAAATAAGGATCAGCTGAGCAAGCATATTTGTTTTCTTCAACACTTCCACAACAAAAACAGTCACATAATAAGGTTGAGTATTTTGTCATTATCGATTTGTTCATTGCTTGGTATGACACGCAGTAAGTACTACGCTTCAAATATTGTTTTAAATATTGACAGAAACAAATTATTTAATGAAGTAGTTTACAAATATTAACATCCAATTGGCAACATGAATTTGTCAGAAACTCCAATATCGTGTTTCTTCTGCTTGCAAGACGCACTTCAAAGTTCACATGTTTACTCATGTTTTGATACTCAAAAAAAGTTTAAAACTTTTAATAAATTCTTCACTAGGTTTGTGAAAACAGACGAGGAACTAAAATCACAGGATTTTGCTGTCAGTGAATTGAAGTTTTGTGATGAGTGTTTAAATTTAGTTAACAAGTTCGGTGACTTCTACCATCAGTATAAATGTTTAGAGTTAGAATTGGACTGGTTGGTTTCGAAAATTGAGAGCATAATGAGATTAGCTAAAAAGGTGCCTCCGAAAGTTTTCCAGGCTAAAAATTTAACAAATGATGTTGACTCAAATCAAGGAGAAGGATATGGTGGGCTTGCAGATTTCAGAGAAAACTTATTACAAAATTGTAAGCATTATCATCAATATAAAAATTTGGACTAATTTAGAAACCCTATTAATGTTGATAATATTTTTTTGGGGTGCTTGCTGTTAACCCGGGTTTTGTTTGGAACAGGTCAAAAGAAATTGGAAAAGTCCCTGCCTCGGTTATCTGTACCACGATACGTGCCCCCACTACCTGCATTATTTGAGCCTATTATGTTAAATAGTTCAAATGAATCTCATAATGTAAGTTCAAGCAGCGCAAATGAAGTTTGTGAAGATGCAACTGGATTTAAAAATGGGAATCTGAAAATACATCTGGAAGATGCATTAATCAGTCATGATGATGATACGAACACAAACAGAATCGCAACTGAGGAAATAGACGAAATAATGTAACTCACTTATAGTTATCAAATGACAATTAAAAGTTTGTCAAAATCATTTGTAATTTTGATTTTGTTGTACATTTATTTTAGCAACACAAAGGATTTGTCATTGGTTGACCATTCAACAGAAAAAGATTCCACGTCTGCTATTTCAAATTCAATTTTGGTGCACTTTTCAGCATCGAACTTGGCTACAGATGGCACTGTACCGACACCTCCACTCGTATGTAAAACGGAGCCTGTAACTGACAAAGTGATTATTATTGATGGCAGTGAAATTGAAGTGACTTTATCTTCTATTTGTACTTCAAATACAAACATAACAACGAAGAAATATAATTTGCGGAGAAATCTGTTCGAAAGTATTAAGAAACAAATAGATAATGACGATAATGATGATCTTGACAACTTGTCAGATACGTCTAGCAACTCATCATTTTCCGAGACTTCAAGCGAGGCATCCTCCATCGATGATAGCGATTCAAATGCTAAACCTAATATCCTAATACCATCATTATCAAAATCTGAAAAGCTGAGAAAAAAGTACAAAGCTAAGTATAAACCAATCAAAGTTTACATCTGCAAATCTGGTGAATGCAACAGACGTTTTAAGATCAAGCCATTGTACGAAAACCATTTAAAACTCCACAAAAAAGGGAAATTTTCTTGTAATTTTTGCTCAAAAGTAGAACCCAACCTTGTTCTTTTGTCTAACCACGAGTTAAAAATACATGGTAAAACTAAAGGAAAAATCTCAAGATTAGAAAGAAGTTGGCTATGTCCTCGATGTCCTTTCAAAGCTACCTATGTGTCAGACTACGAAGCACATTTTGCCCACACACATTTTGGAGTAGGTATGGAGCCTCCAAAAAGACGAGTATTTGAAAAGTGTAAAATTTGCAATAGAAGCGTTTGGAACAAAAGAATGAACTCTCACATTAAAGCTTGTCACGATACTACAATGTTGGGGGACCAGAAATTCCAGAGATGTGAAACGGCTGGGTGTTCAGCTTATTTTGTGCAATCTTGGCAGCTACGATATCATAACAAGCTAGAACATAAAACTGTTAAAGAGCAAGAGCCTACACCAAAATCTGTAAACTGTGATATTTGCCATACACCATTTCCAAATTACTCTTCTCTTCGACAACTTAAGAATAGATATCACAAAAATCAAATCAAGAATAACCCAACCATTATTTCTAAAAGTGAAACGGAAGGAAAAACAAAAAAGCAATTTAATTGCATATTTTGTTCATCTATTCAAGACCACCCAACTGAATTAGCCTTGCATGAAGCTGAAAAGCATGGTCATTTGAGTTCAGGAAAATCAAAGAAAACCAATCGATGTCCAAGATGCCCGTATGAATATTCATTAATAAGAGCGTTGGTTAAACATCATCTTCATATTTACCAAAATTTACTAAATCCAGAATGCAACTCAGCCTGTAAATTATGTAGTGGGGGGAACGTGTACAAAGCTAATAGTGATCGACATTTTAAAAACTTTCATCTCATTGACGAAGGTATGGAATCTCACAAATGTGACAAATGCCCAGCATATTTTAGAGAAGCACTTCAATTGCTAAAACACACGACCAAAATTCATAAGCAGGATAATAAATGTGAAGTATGTGGCAATTGCTTCAAAACCCGCATAAGTTTATATCAACATTTGAGGAATTCACATCCGGGAAACGACGAAAATCCAGATTTACCATTGGGTTGTGACTTTTCTGGAGGATGTAAAAAAAGGTTTAAAACTCAAACCGAATTGGATCATCATCAGAAGTATGGACATCAGAGACCTGGTTGGTCAGGTCCTCCAAAAAAGCATGAAATGAATTTTAAATGTGAAAAATGCGACAAACAGTTTTCATGCCATACCAATCTGGAGAGTCATCTGATAACGGTGCATGGAGATAGACCATTTGTTTGTGCAGAATGTGGAAAGGGTTTTAAGTCAAAAACTACGTTGAATTTGCATTCTGAGTTTCACAAGAGTTCAGATGAATGGAAATTTCAGTGTGCAGACTGTGGAAAGAAATGTGCAACAAAACAAAAGTTGGATGTGCACAGCAGAACGCATACAAAGGAGAAACCTTTTATTTGTCACTTTTGTGGAGAAAAGTATGCCCATAAGCATAATTGGAGGATTCATATCAAGACGAAACATGGGGATGAGGATGGAATTGAGGAGATGATTGGAAAGCAGAAGAAAGGAAATTATATGAGCAGAAAGGGGACAAAACGAGGAGATTGTATAATAGCCTCCAAATAACTCCAACTTGAAATCTTGTAATATGCAAGAATTTATGCTCATATGAGACGTTATTTATAATAATTTAGGTATTTAATGAATATACTTGTGTATATGTTTTCATTGTGAAAAAATGAAATGATATGCAACGTCACTTTGTAATGTAACTTTGGTGCATTTCCGATACTTCATTCGACTTTAATATTTTTATATATTTTTAACAGAATTACGCCATATAGAAAAAAGTTTTATTAATGTTTCCGTGTATCGTATTTTAATTAACATGGAAAATGATTAGGGGTACAGCTTTGCTAAATTTTTAATATATAGACTACTATATTTTTTTAACAACTACACTATAATGTAGAAAATTCGTGTTTTATAATAATTATACGATAAACAATAATTTTTTCTGCCTTAAGTTACAATAATACTATTCAATTACATGAAGTACATTTTTGTTTTTATGAAATTCCGCTAAATAAATAAAGTAAACAGTGTTTAGATCACTTATCACAAACATACATTTTTATATGAGAAGCTAATTACCCATTTTAATCACATTTTTTGTTAAAATACTAAATTACTTGCTAAATAAAAAAGATGAAGTATATGTTTATAGAGGACGTTTATTGATCATTTATTTAAAAAACCAAGGCTAGGATATTTTATGATTTACGAATCGCTGTTCAAACTTATTCTAATCAGACGTAAAAGTAAAACTTTACGTTATTTAATGAAAAGAACTATCCTAGGGTAAACATTTGACTCATAAATTTTTCAGTTAGAGACTCTCTTTCCTAAAATTTGCCAACCGTTTATTTACTCAATTTCAAAAAAATCACGTTAAAAATAACTCCATCCTCCATCCATACTATTATAATAGAGAAACATTGCATGCTATTGCATTTAATGTTTTCATATCAACCAGGAAACATACTAGAAGCATGACAGTGGAGTGTTTGTAAACAGCGTACATAAACAAAGTAGCACTGCACTTTTCAACACAAAAACATCTGATCAGCTGTGCCGATATCACAGTTCACTCTTGCTATATCCCAACAGCAGTTGCGTTTAAAATGCATTTCTACAAAAAACATCAACCTAAGTGAATTTAAACTAAAAAATATTAAACAATTTCATTTACTCGCAACAATTTTTAGCTCGGCCGATCTTTATCAAATAGAGCATTTGAGGTAAAACAAAAGAGCACAAAATTCCTCCACAAAAAAATGTAACAACCAGATACTAAAACTTAAAAAACCGCTACATTTGTAAAATAATTTTAATCGTGGACATCGTTTAATAACAAAATAACTCACATGAGATCTAATTTTACAGTAAATATTTAACTAACTGTCCGTTCAATTGTTATATTAGTGTTATCAACACAAAATGTTTAAGAATTCAGTAAAAAGCCCATACATTTTTGCCAAATGAAAGCACGCAGTCTGTATGAAATAAGTAATCTTTATACAAGTAAACATAAAAAAGCGATCAGCTGAGCTAGTATTGCAATTCTCTTTTCCCTGCTGTGCCAAGGAGAAAACAATATTGCATAAAACCAAGTCAGATATCTAGCTAAAAGAAAATTGAAAGAGAAGATTTTTTAGTTCAAGTGAATTTTTTTAAATGTTACAATAGTTGGCTCAAATATTTCGATAAACTCTAATAAAAAGTTCTTAAAATGGATCCGACAAATAACATTTTAAGTTGTTGTGTGTTATGTTTACGAGACTCACTTTCCTGTTTTAAAACGGATTCAAACTCTGATGTACAAAATGACTTTTTAAGCTTTTTTAAACTGTTTGCTAGGTTTGTGAAAGTGGACAAGAAACAAAATTTAGGCGGTGTCACATATAGTGACATTGGATGTTGTGCTGAGTGCTTACCATTAATTGAGAAATTTTGTGATTTCTACAACCAATACAAATGCATGGAGTTACAGTTGGACTGTTTAATTTGGAAGATTGAAAGGATAATGAGACATGCCAGTAAAGTGAATTCCCGAATTCTTAAAGTGAAAAATAAAGTACATGATTTTGATACTATTAGACTAAATAGATATGAAAAGTTTGACAGCTTAAGAGAACAAATCCTACAAAATTGTAAGTTTTAAACCAAGAGATATTTTTACTTCATTTAAAATTAAGTAAATTTTTTTGTGTTATTTAATATATGTCAATGTAAAACACATATTTTTTTTACTTCATATTTGATATAGCTTAAAAATATACAAATTTTATGTTAAAAGGTCAACAAAAACTGAATCGATCCCTACCACGAGTTTCTCTACAACGAAATGAGTCACGTTTACCTCTAAGATACGATGCAATTCCCTTGACCAATTTAAATGAAGCTCTAAACGTCCACTTGGACACCTACAGTCGAGGAATCCTAGATGAATGTGAAATTGACTACCATTTTGAGGAAACATTTAACAATCTGGATGATAACGACATTACAGCGTATGTGACCACCAATATAATAATCTTATTTTACTTACTTTTACCAAGTATCAAATAAAATATGAACTTTTAAGATTAACATTTTTTTGTTTTTGTTATCTGTATAATTTAGTAACTCGGAGAATGTTGAATCAGCAGAAGAGTTGCCAAATAAGGATGTCATTCACACTTCAGATATATATCAAAATCCAACAAGTCTTCCTTCACATTTGGCTGTTGAAAGTGCAGTCACTACAGATCTTGTGATATGTAAAATGGAACCTCTAAACCAAGAAATAGTTCCGACTGGAAATGAATTCAAAAGAAACAATAAATCATGTCTTCTTGCAGCCAATAGCACAATTTCCAGGCAACGGTACAGTTTGAGGAAAAAGTCAACCCGAAATACCAAGCATCATATCAATAGTGAAAGTGATGACGAAGACTCAGTGGACAACAGAATCACGAATCTGGATAATTCGTGCAATATCAGCAGCCCATCCTCTTCAGAAACATCAAGTGAGTCATCATTATCCAGTGAAGACGATTATGACTTAAAACCAAATCAGTTATTATCACCTATTACTAAAACGAAGAGAAAAAAACGACGGAAGAAATGCGTATCCAGAGATTATTTCTATTGTAAATTTCCTAACTGCATGAGAAAATTTGAAAAGAAGGACATATTCGAAACCCACGTAAAATTACATGCTAAAGGCCAATTTACTTGTAAATTTTGTTCCAAAGCTGAACCTGACCTTGTAATGTTAAGTAAACACGAGTATTTTATTCATGGTAACGGTAAAAACGACGTGTCGGTCGGCAAGAGAAAAATGTTACGATCATGCCCCCGATGTCACTTTGTGGCATACTTTGTAACAGACTATGAAGCCCATTTTGCCTCCTCGCATTTTGGAGTGGGTGCCGAACCTCGAAACAGAAGAACATTTGAAAAATGCAAAATTTGTAATAGGAATGTTTGGGACAAATATATAGACATTCATTTTAAAGCTTTTCATGACATTAAAAAGCTATCCGAAACGGAAGTCAAGAAATGTAAAATGGAAGGCTGCTCGGCATATTTTGTAAAATATTGGCAGCGAATATCCCATTATAATTTGGAACACAACCTAAAAACTAGACGAGGACCAAAATTGAAAACATTTCAGTGCAGTATTTGTCTCAGAACGTTTTCTAATCAGATAATGTTCTTGAATCACAAACGCCGGCTTCACACCAAATTTACCAGAGATCCAACTGAAAAAGATAAAAATGTGTCAACTGCTGAAATACCTCAAGAGAAACCAGAACAAAAAGCTATCCTGCAATTTAAGTGTAAGTTTTGTCCTGTAATTAAGGAAAAGCCTCAAGATTTAGCGATACATGAAGCAGAGCAACATTCTGCATTGGAAACATTACCACATTTATTAAATTCTCAAAAACCAAATCGCTGTCCTAGATGCCCTTACAGATATAAATTGAAAGGATCGTTTCTAAAGCATCATCTTCGCGTTCACCAAAACGTACCTGATTCGGACCGCCCCTCAGCTTGTAAAATTTGTAGTGGAAAGAACTTTTACAGGAAAAACTGTGAATCACATTTTAAAAACTTCCATCGAATTGATAACGGCAAAGAACCCCACAAATGTGACAAGTGTACAGCATATTTTAGAAAACCAACTCAACTGAAAAAACACAAAATTCGAGTACACCCAGAACGCCGCCCAGCTTGTAAATTATGTAGCGGAGGAAAAGTTTATCAAATAGACAGTAAACGTCATTTTAAAGCGTTTCATAAAATTGATGATGGTACGGAGCCAAACAAGTGTGAAAAATGTCCTGCATATTTTAGACAACTGTATCAGTTGCAAGCGCACATTATTCGAATACATCAGCAGGATAATGAATGTGAAATATGTGGAAAAGGTTTGAAAAATCGATTTTACTATAATCTGCATATGAAAAATAAACATCCCGGAAATGATGAAGACCCAAACTTGCCGATTGCTTGTGATTTTGGGATAGAGTGCAAAAAAAGATTTGGCACTCAAGCGGAAATGGAATATCATAAAAAGTATGGACATTTGAAGCCTAAAGGATGGTCGTGGGCAGTCAAGAATAACGGAAATGTTAAACCAAAGTGTGATAAATGTGATGAGGAATTTACTGGATGGTCATATCTGAGAACTCATTCAATGAAGAAACATGGGATTAGACTATATGTTTGTGATGAATGTGGAAAGGCATTCAAAACACAACATGCTTTGAATTCGCATTCTGAATTTCATAAGCGACCAGAGGAATGGAAATGGCAATGTGGCGAATGTGGGAAAAGGTGTGCAACAAAACAAAAGTTTGAGGAGCATCAAAGAACGCATACAAAAGAGAAACCATTTATTTGTCAATTTTGTGGAGAAAGGTATGCTCATAGACATAATTGGAGAAATCATTTGAAAACGAAGCATGGAAATGAAGATGGTGTTCACGAAATAGTTGCAAAGCAAATGAAAGGGAATTATGTTAAGTGGAAGGGTACGAAAAAAGGAGATTGCATAATGGCCAATAAATGAGCTAAAAGAATTTGTCTCTTTTGTAGAATGTCAACTGGTTTTGTATACGTATGTCCGCCAAAATTAAATTAAAGTTTATTCGTAGGAACAAACTCCTTTGTACAGTTTCCCCCAAATTATGTTATGTGGTATGTTGTATGTATGTATATACTAGTAATAATAGTAATAGTCTATAATAATTTAAATACTTATAACTTTCCTTCCCTTAATAAATTATTATTAAACCAAATTTATTATCATTTTTATAATCAAGTTTTGTTGAAATATTTCACTTAAAATGCTACATTTTGTATAAAATCTCGAATATTTTATCATAAATACATAAATATAACATAAATGCTGAGCATGAATAAATCAATAATGCAACTGATATTATAACCTTACATCCTTTATATATTATTTGCGACAGATTTTCGTAACATTTATTATATCAGTCGTCTACTTGTTAATTATTTTGGGAATTTAATATGTTTTAAGCTGTGTTAGATTTTAAGTAAAAGATTTAGTCGAAGTTGTTCAGTACTTATACAAGTAATCGAATCTGCAAGAAATTTGGAAACATTTATATTTTCGTCAAAATCTTGTCTTGATCATTTTAAACAGACTGCACAACCATACACTTCAGTAAAATAAGTGATGCAACAAAATAGTTTTAGGAATTGTACTTTGTAAGATTAAATATTATAATATTAACACTGTCAAAACTTAAATATAAACTAAACATTCCCCTCATTTTATAAGTATTACATCAATATACCTAGTTATATTAAAATACTAAGCTAGTCTAAAGTATAATATTACAAATTTATTCTCTATAAGCCTTTCTGTCGTCTTTTTGTAAATGTTTTGTTAATAAATTCTCCTAGCAGTGATAAAATATATTTTAATGGACGAAAACAAATTGTGCTTCACAAATGCTGCCTAAAACATTTTTATGAGGCATCGAAACTACGGGATAAAAATGCTGGTGTGTCCCATCTATTCTAAAAACCTATTACTCAGGCAAATCCACCTCATCACTATCAATTTCTTCAAAGCAATCATTAAAAACTTCCTCTTTTCTAACTTCCTTTGCTGGTTGAATTACACAATTGGCCGAAAACAATCGTACAAAACAAACATCTGATTTTGCATCATTCATGATTTTTTCAAACTGCTCAAACGTCTCAGCAGAAGATTTGATAAAATTGAACAAATCTCTTTCTGCTCGTTTTAAGGTCAATTTTTTAACCAAGTTCATTAACTTGCCAGCATTATCAATTGTGCAAACTTGCCCAATGACATTATCTAAAAACTCTAACAGATCTTGAACTTCATACTTGGCAGCGGCGTAAAGAAGCTCGTCAGTATTCACAATATTCCAGTTTTCGAGAAGGGTTCCGGTGTACAGGAAATGCAAAATAATGTTCATCACTTTAGATGATACATCCTCAACTTCGACAATTCCTGAACGATTCTCCTTCATTTCGGATTTAAACATGCGACGAAATACATTGCTTCTTGCACAAAGCATTCCCCGATTTGCTGAAAATGATATGCAGTCATGTTTGCAAACGATCTCTGTCGGAGAATCCGAACGAGGCAGAGATGACGCTGTGAGCATATTTGCAAAGTCGGATTGCAGTTTTTCAGTAAATTTATCCTGAAAAGTGGCAAGTATTTCCGAACTTGTTTTGTATTTTGGGGAATGTATTTCAATTGAAATTTCAACTTCTAGGTTGCCGTTCCTGTCAAGAGGAAGGCGGGAGTTAGAGACTGAAGCAATAAGCTGACAAGTCCAATTATCATCCGCAAGGTTAACCAATGGACCTTAAATTAGTAAAATCAATGTTAAATTTTAAGCATATATTTTGAGATGGCAAGTGCAAATATTTTTGTGATCACAGCTTACTGGCTTTCGAGTCGTAGAATGCAAGGTCAACCGTAACGCCTGCCAAATTTCGTCTTTTAATCTGAACCCGAAAAACGACATTTAACTCTTTAAGACTAATTGGTTTTTTCGAAAGCTCTATTTGTAACGTATTTAAATAAGAGATGCCAGGAGACCGAATCAGGCTGCAAGTCCAGTCACAATCATAGGGTAATCCGGTTTTCGAATTAAGTTTCAAGTTTGATCGTACCTCGCCATCACCCAGTATTCTTGCGGTGGCAAAATTGTCTATTTTCCACGTGAAATTATGCCTTTCAACCTGATCAAGCTGTAAATAAAATATAAAATGTAAAAATCCAAATGACATGTCTTTCAAAACTTAGTTTGATACTCTGAAAAACGAAACAGCAAAAGTGTTAAAATTTGAGGTTTACCTTGCTTGACACAACTTGAACACATTGCTATGCTGAGTTTGTTGATGTACGATTAGTCGAACTAATTAAATTAAAGTTTAAACTTCCGTTTAATATGCTGGCTTAATTAATAAGACTACTACAAACAAAATTTATTTGAAAACTACGTTAGGGTTGTCAAGTGAAGTATAATGTCTAATGAATAAATGGGAAGTAATTTCGTATTTTAGAACATGTTGTTTCTGTGGCTTGTACGATATAAATATGAAGAATAATGACAGAGTGATTATTATCTAAACCCTTCCTGCATACATCCCAAGGAAATTTTATAAGTATACGGTATGTAAAGGTGCATAACCGATAAAAACCTTAAGCACAGATGTAGTGACAATCTTGTAAAATATTGAACATCAGTGCACAACCGTAGTGCATGTTTTGTTTATTTTGTTTCTAAGAAGTGGCTACAAATGCAGCCACCACATGCGCATTCAAGATAAATGAAAGACAGTATCAGGTACTCGTTTGTATTAAAATATGCATTTGATGCCAACGTATGACTGGTATGCAGGATTTTGGATTTATTCCTTGAAATCATCTGCGTGCATTTTTGATTGTTCATGCTTACTTGTTTGTGTACATACACAGAAGTGCATAATGTACATTTCTGAATGTTTTTAAATCCTTTAAGCCTAGGTAGTGCCAATCTGTATTGAACATTGTATATACCTTATGTCCAACAAATAGACTGCATGTATCCAAAAAGCTGCATTGACAAAAAATGTTATCAAAAAAAAGTAATTGTTGTTGTTTTATGCGTTGCATGTTATTTTGTATTGTAATCTTTTAGAGTCTACTCGTACAAAGTAGCTTCATAATTTAACCATGCGAGATATCTTTGTTGCAAAGTAAAATGATCATTCAATATATATATGCGTATTTTAACGATGCAGATAATATTTTATGCTCATATTATATCCAGTATTGTGAATGAAGAGACTTTACTATTTCTGCTTTCAGCCACACGAGAAGCAATATTTAAGCAAATGATCGATGTTTTAGAACGATTATTCTGGGAACGATCGAAATGTGCATTCCTATTGCGTTATTATAGTTTATTACCATGCTAGTGTGTACCCCAATTTATTTTTTCATCTTCATTTCATTCTATATTTGAAGACTAAATTGTTGTTGAATACAAATATAAAATATGAGATCAAAATAAAATATAGAGTAAATAAAATTAACACATTTAAGAATTAATAAAAAATCGATTTTACTGCTATTTCATCTTCATGTCTTGTCTGTATCACCAAAGGTATCTAGAGACTCTAAAAACAAGCTTCTTCTGTTCAGTAATTTATTCCGTCCAAACAAAAACGTTATTAATTAAATTTACGTATCAACAACCACTTATTGGTTTCGAACCTGCTTCAAGAACAGTATTAAATTGTGCATCCTCCATAATTTTTTCAAACTGTTCAACATTCTCAGCTTGATTTCTTATAAAACTGAACAACTCAATTTTGGCTTGTTTCAAATCATGTTTTCTCGCCAATCTCATCAATTTTCCAGTATTATCTATCGTACACATCTTTCCAACTACTGCATCTAAAAACTCCAGCAAATCATGGATCTCATACTCTGCAGCAGCAAGAAGAAGTGCTTCCAAAGGAACAATATCCCAGTGTTCAAGTAATATTCCAGTGCACAGGAAATGCAATATAATTTTGAGGACTTCAATGTTAATGGATAATGGTACATAAGCTACTTCCAAAACTCTTTCAAAAGAGAATCACTTCATTTTGGTTTTAAACATGCGCATAAATACATTACTTCGGACAGCTAGCATTTCATAATGAACTGGAAACTCCTTGCCATCTACTTTTGACACAATTACTGTATTCGAAACTGGGCAGGGTATTGATGAAACGCTGAGCATGTTTGTCAAGTCAAATTGCAGTTTTTCAATAAACTTTGCTTCAAACTTGAAGAATATCATAAATAGATCTGTTCTTCGGGGTTTTTAGTGTCACTAAAATGTCGACTTCTGGGTTGCCTTCTTCATCTAATGGAAGATACTCAATAAAGTTGGGACCAATCAGTTTGCACTCCCAGTTTTGTTCAACCATGTTTACAAATGGACCTTTAGAAATCAAACTTCAATTAATATACTGATAATTTTGAAAAAGATATGAATCTGATTTTTCACATACCAACTTTTGAGTCGTAATATAAGATGTCATCTTGTTTGAACCTTTTTATTTGAATTTGAAACGAAGCACTTATTTCTTTGAGATTAGTTGGCCTTTTCGAGAGCTCGATTTGAAAAGTATCCAAATAAGGACGATTGGTAGATCGAATTAGGTAACACGCCCATTCACAATCATTTGACAAGCCAAAGTGTTTACCCATTTTAAGGTTTGTTCGAATCTTGCTCCCCAGGGTCTTAGCGGAAACGGTAATTGTAGACTTTTCATGTGAATTAATGGTGTTCCTTAAGAACATTCTGCAATTTAAAAACATACAATTTGTTATTAAAATTGGTTTCGTTGTAATGTCAATGTTTCTGAAGTAATCAAAAAATATTATAAAACATTACCTGCTTTAAATCCATTACGGGTCTCATTTTAATTAATGTACAATTTTTGAGTGGACGATAAAAATACTCAAGAGACTTTAAAATGGCCAAATAATTTTGATGGCGCCAAATATGTACTGACTTATTTTCGGTGCTTGAATGTGATATTTAAATCCACTGTATAAACTTTTTTATCCGAATTTTACAAGTTCTACATCTTTCGGCAAACATAAAACGTTTTGTATTTATGTATCACAAAAAATATTTGAATATCTTTACGATGTAACACACTGCACACAAAAATGCATTATGCACAAGGAAATACTTAGACATACTTGTTGTGTTGACTGAGGTGTTACAGATGATGAACATATGCAGTTTAATATATCATGCATTCTTTTCAAAACCGGTTATTATAAGTTGACTACAAAGGGGATATGTTCCTGGTAATAACTTTATCTAAGCTTCATACACGCACACATGCTTGATTTCTACGCATTTAATCAATTTAAAAAACTCATGTACAAACTACACATACAGTAGTATTGTTATGATTATTCGGTGCAATTTCTACTTTTCTCTTAATGCTTTCAACTCAATACTCTTTGTGAATATGCATACATTTTCCAACACTGCTTTCAGTTTTCTTTCGGTATGAGAGTAACATAAAATGGGTAGTATGTAAAATGTACGATAGTCTGCCAGATTACATCCACCCATGATTTCACATACATAGTTATTTTGATCCTGTAAATGGTACAACCATGTTTATGAATTAGCATAGAAAAATATGTTTTTACTTTAAAATTAATAAAACTTGTACATATATTGCATGTTTGAAGGAAACCTTTAAGAAAATATCTCAACTGCTAGTTATTTTATTATCACTGGAAAGAGACGGCAGACACAAAATATATCTTTCAAGATTAACAGTTGCTTTGAAATTTTCCACTGGTAAAATAAAAAATATATATAGTTTTTAATTAGTAGACATTTGTATCCGAATGGTTTAGTTTTGTTGACAATTTTACGAGCATACAAAATTGCGCAATACGCCCACAGCCACGTTAACGTAAGAATAAATTACTTTTCAAATATATTTTATAGATAATAGAAAACAGTTCTCCTGATTGTATTTGTTTTTTACAGACTAGAATGGTCCCAAGGACTTCGTGGTGTCCATTGAGGTGGATGGTGCGTTAAAATTTGTGGCCGTAACATAACATCGAATTTGAATTTAACATCAATGCAGTTTGTTAAAGCTAACACGGCACCATATTTTGGATCAAGTACGAAATAATTATAAATATAACAAACTAAATCGCATGTTTGCAAAATTTCTTCGAGTATGAATTAAATATTCTTTTTTTTTTTTTTAAAGCTGGAACAGGACCTGTGGGTTGGGTTATTACTCCAGCTCAAATCCCAACATTCAACCACAATAAAGGTGGTATACCATCACAGCCACCTTTGCGATATATTGCTGAATACTTAGAAGAACTGGAGTCTCATGGTTATAAGGTTGTTGGAACACATTCGAGTAACTTTGGAGAAAGGCACAACTCTCCTGTTTTGTCTTTGACTCTTCAAACCAACTTGAATTTTTCTAAAAATTGAAATAACCTTCGCAAAGGTTCCATCTGTAACAGTTGCTATTGCTTCCTTAAAATGAATGTTTTAAATGGAACCTTACCTCGAGTTGATTTTGTGTAGAAAAAATATGTAAGAAAACAAACAGGCCCTTGAAATCCAATTCGTCTGTGCAGAAAACTGTTAAGTACTAAATAAAACACCAGCGAACAAGTTGCTAAATATCTAGAACATCAAAATTCAATGCTTCCCAAATATCAATCGTATTTTTCACAACACTTTATTTAGTGCACTTATCATCAACCATAAAATCTTAAATAAACTCAGTGCTTTGCTATATATTTTTACAAATACAGGAGTATGACATGATTTTTTTGCAATGATACATTCCAAAAAGTAAATTCCATTCATAAAATGAGGTAATATTACATAATTCAAGCGATCTTGTCAAATTATTTACTGTTTTGTTATATCTCTAAATATATCTAAGCAACTTGCAGTTAACAAAATTTTAAGACACCAAACCCAAACTACTTACACTTCATGCTCTACAAATCCAAAAATCATGTCCGACTTTGCATCCTTTACAAATTTTTCAAGTTGATCTAACGTTTCGGATGAGCTTTTCATAAAACTGAGCAAATCGTTTTCTGCTCTCTTCAAATTAAGTTTTCTTGCCAAGTTAAGCAATTTACCAGCATTTTCTGCCGTACAAATACGACCTATCGCAACATCTAAAAAATCCATCAAATCCCGTACCTCATATTTTGCAGCGGCGTAAATCAACTCTTCAGTATTTACTGAATGCCAGTTTTCCAGTAGTATTCCAGTGTACAGGAAATGCAAAATAATTTTCATTACCTCAGATTTCACATCTGCAACTTCCACAATTCCAGTGCAATTTTCCTTCATTTTAGCGTTGAACATTGTCGAAAAAACGACACTTCTTGCGGCAAGCATTCCTCGATGAACTGTAAACCTTACATTGTCAAGTTTGCATAGAATCATTGTCGGAGAATCTGCTTGTGGCGAAGAAGACAAATTGAGCATATTTCCTAAGTCAGACTGTAAATTTTGAGTAAATTTGGCATTGAACTTGCTTAATATCTCGTCCAATGTGTTGTAAATTGGGGACCTTAATTTGCACCAAATTTGGATGTCCAAGCTGTCGTCCTTATGTAATGGTAGGTGAGTGGAGTTACGAATGATCTCGTCACTAGTCCACTTTTGTGCTGCCATGTTAGCATCAGAATCTGAAAAATGCCACACATTTTTATTTTTATAGGCGATAATAAATTTATGGAATAATTATATGTATTTGTATTTAACATACAAGATGATGAGGTGTAAATTGATCCGTTAATTTTGTAAATCTTGGTACTAAACAATACATTTAAAACTTTAATGGAAGGTGAGCATTTAAGGAGCTCAATTTGTACTCTATTAAAATAGTTTGAGTCGCAATCCGATCGAATCAGACAACATTTCCAATCATAGTCAAATGGCAAGCCAATTTTCGAGCCCATTTTAAAGATACAACTAATTTCATCAAGTTTCTTGACGTAACTGAAATTTTGTATTTTCCATATGAAATGATTTTCCTCACTACAAGAATGCTTTGAATTCAAAAAAAAATATTTTCTTAGAAGCATTCTGCCAGACAACTTATATATTTAAACTTTAAATATTGCAAATACCTCAACGAAATAAATGTTTGACTGCATTTTTGAACAGGTTCAATTCTTCTTGCTATTGAGACAAAACTTGCTTAAACGTAAGGGTAAAATTATAATATAAATATGAAAAGCAAGTAATCTTTAAGAAACAGATAAAAATCCGGAATTATTTGATAGGCACACGTCAAAACGTGTATTGAGATTTATTCTATCAAAGAAAGTTCCGGATATGGTCCACAAGTCATTTCATAGTGATAATCCCCAATACTTGCATGGTTGGGTTTGAATACAATTTAAACATTTTTTGCATTTATATTTTTTGGGATGGGCCCTGAGTTAATATGTTAAAATCTTACTGACTTTGCAAACTCGTTTACATGGAAGAGATTATGCGTGTGACATATGACTGTTCATATAGATTTTATATTCATGGTATACAGTAATTGAATGGTGGTAAATTAAACATGTGTATGTGTTGCTATATATTAACCACGTTTTAAATTAAAATCAGCTGTATGAGTCAAGATACAATTTAAACATAAAGATGTAAAACTTGGTACCATTTTTAGATGATTAAATTGATGAAAACAATTGGGTAGTTCATATATCGTTGTGCTTTGTATTCATTACTTCAGTATTTTTATTTATATAAATATGAAATCTTAACCAGGCCTAGCTTGCCTACTTTTCTCTCATGAGCAATACATCTGTAGTTTTGTATCATAATTTTGGCATGCGAATGCATGTTACGTAAACCGAGTGAACCGAAGCCAAAAATGTAAGTCTAGTTAAATCGACAACTGAAAAAAACATAAAAGTTCTCATCTTAGCACTGCACTGGTTGATATCTGCTGGAGCCTTAAAAAGCTTACTCGTGAAAAACGTTAATATAATTTTTATCACAGCTTACTTTACCATAAAATACGTACCTACCCACGAATAATAAGTGACTTTACTGCATTATAAACAACTGACAGTTTTTTGCACGCTTGCAAAAACAAGTTTTTGGGACTACATGCTTGCTAACTAAAAATTATTCAGCACAGACCTGCTGTTATCTATACTCGAGGTGCATTCGACTGAGAAAACTAACACGTGTTCATGTATAACGAAGTCAGGATAGACACAGTGCAAAAAAATCTGTGCTACTCTGCTATACATAAAAGTGTTTGTTATTATTTAAATTCGTTTTGTTGTTTACATCCAACAAACCTAAAAGAACCATTATCACGCAATACAAATTTTTAGTAATTTGTAATTTTCCGATTATATCTTTTTCAAATTGAGTCGGTACTTGGCTGATAAAAGATTCGATATATTTTACAACCATTTAAATAAAATATTTTCATTCTCAAATGTGTTTATTTTTTTGAAGAATTTCAAGTGAAAAACTACCAGGCAAAAGCCAACCATGTTGAACGTTGTTGCGTTATCGTGAGAAAAATATACTTTTTTATAAATGTGGCAATAACGTGCTTGAAAATGTACTACCGTTTACACGATTTTTACAGTTTGGAATGGGCCAGGGAACTTCCCAGCCGAAGAGAAGGTTGTTCCATTAAGATTTGTGGATCAGGAATAACATCTGCTATGGACTTGTCATCTCGTCATTTTGTAAAGGCTGCAACTGCACCATTTCAAATGCTCTCCAATAGAGGTAAGTATATAACTAAATATGTACAAATTTTATTAGCCTAACAACTTCAAGTATGAATTGGTTATATTTTCTTATTAGCTGGAACTGGACCTTCTGCTTGGGTAATGACCCCCACCCAAAACTCAACATTTAGTCATAGTAACGGTAGTCGTCCACAAGAACCACCGATGGGATATGTAGCTGAGTTTCTTCAAGTACTGCATTCATATGGATATAGAGTCGTCGGTACACATTCGTTATGTACAGGAGAAAATAACATGTATCCCATTATGATTTGGACTCTTCAAAAATGATACATCTTTGTCTAAATATTATTGGTTTGTTATTCCAAATTTTCAATACACAAAAAATAACATAAATGTATGAGTTACTTGTCATGTCATTATTTTCACCATAATATTGTATCGTAGTTTATGTCATTAAAATACACCCAAAATAACAATTTGTGTAATTTGTAGGGCTTAGAAATGTTAAATACAATATATTTAGTAATTATGATACATTTTCGTTTTTGGCCTTACCTTATTTCACATAATGGCTTTATAATGACCAATGTACCAGCATTAGGGATGGTTTTACCCCATACATTTCTGCTGCTGCAACAGAATGCTTGAAATAAGCAGCATTACCTATTAACCCTTTTTCTAGCATTTTTTCTTATGAAAGAAAGGTGCACTAGCTTGTGAGTTGTGTTTTTTCAACAGAACAAATCTAGGCTTGGTTCTATACATTACATCAACACAGCTGTTTATAAACTTTTAAAACTCAAATAGAATTCTTTTTTTTCAGTATTTACATTAAGATTAGTGAGTCTTGTGACAGTTAAATTTCCATATAACTAATGTCACTATTTATCAAACGAAATATATCTGGGAACCTTCGATACCTAAAGCATCATTCACTGACATGGAATCAACATCGGAAAATTGGTGGTGGAATGCCGGTTGCCACTTTAACGTAAGTTTATTACAAATCACTGATATTTTAATGGTTTATTACATTCATGGTGTATATTAGTACGTTTTTATATGTACATGCATTAATTCATCATAGTTTTGAGTGAAGCTCAATTTCAATACTGTCAATATTTTAGCCTGGAGTGGATCTCCAACCCTGCAATACCTGGCAATCCTACTAAACCCGGCTGGTGTATACAAATTTGTGGACGTGATATAGCATCCACTATAAATCTGTCTTCGTACAAATTTGCACAAGCAAAGACAGGACCCTACAAGCCACAAGCTTGGCAAAAAGGTAAATGCAGATGCAGGATTTGGGCTTTACGCTCTTTTATTTTGGACAGTTAAATCTTCATTTTTTAACCAAATTGGATTAAAATATTTATTTCGGTCTCTTTGGATTCATGTTTTTTGTAGTTGGTACTGGTCCAGTAGGTTGGGTGATTACACCATCACAAGAGCCTTTGTTTGGTTTGGAGAAAGGTGCCAAGCCCGACGAATTACCAATGGCACAAGTTGCTGAATACCTGGAAGTTTTACAGGAAATGGGCTACAAAGTGGCTGCCGCCCATTCCATCGTCTCCGGTGAAAATAATGCCAATAAAATCCTTTCATGGACAATGCAAGCTGTTTAAATGATAATATTATAAATGTCTTATTAAAATGAATGAAACATTAAATTTGATACAAAATTCCAGCATTAAAATTCTGAATAGTACATTTATCTTTATTTGTACGTTAAATTTAATCCGATATAAAATTCGCATTCATTTAAAAAATATAGTCATATTCGAATAAATTTTACATATACATTTTGTCCAAGCATTCTATTCGATCAGGTTGATCACAGTAAACCAAGAAAAGACAAGCTCCCATAAATGGTCATTTTTGTCTTCACTCCCACACTACTAAAACACAACACCTGTTTATTTTGTCCACATAGCGAAGCAAGCATACTTTCATTTTCAATGTGGACACAGAGCACTGATCTCTCAAGGTCGAAATAATCTGCTTGTGTTTTATGTTGGTTTGTTGTTGCTTTTGTAAAAATGATTCTTGCCTTTTAGTATTCAGTGAAGTAGTTTATTTATTTGTTCAGTGAATTGAATTTTATTAAAATATATGCGTCATATTTTGCACAGTGAAACTTTCGTTTGTTTCTTAACTATCAATATTTTGTGCTTCTTCGTTTTGTCCAGGTTTTGTTCTAGTGCTTGTTCCCTTTTTGGTCTAAAATATACATTTTATTGCGTTTTTTCAAAGGATTTTTTATGAAGATGCCTGTTGCCACACTGACGTAACTACACACATATCTATAACAATTTTGCATTTCATTTAAATTGTCATTGCAAAACTTTATTGATGCAATCAATTTTGTAATGCCATTCCACGACAGATTGGAATGGAACTCAAAGCCACCGTACCCTGGAATCTCGTATCAGCCTGGTTGGTGCGTTAAAATTTGTGGACGTCTCATATCATCTGTGGAAGTATTATCGTCACATAAATTTGTTCTAACAAATACAGGACCTTATCGTGCACAGTGTACAACTAGCATGCCATCATCTATGGAAAAAGGTTACAGCAAAAACAAACTAGTATTAAAAAGAAATTCAAGAGGGGTCGTCAATTTATTTAATACAATTATGTTTTTATTACTTCAGTTGGAACAGGACCACCAGGATGGATAATTACACCCACTCAAGAGCCTTTATTTGCAAAAGATAACGGTGCACAGTCTGATGAACTACCCATGGCACAAGTTGCTGAATATCTGGAACTCATGGAAACATATGGTTATAAAATAGTTGGATCTCATTCAATTGTACAATCCACTGACACCGTTTTAGTATGGACTCTTCAGACTCTCTAATCTACTATTTAAAACAAACAAATATATTTTCCACCTTAAATCAAGAAAAGGGGTAGCAGTAACCAATGTCAAAGTTTAACTTTTTCTTATAATTGTGCATAGTTTTACAATAATTTCGTTTTTGCTGTGGTGCGTTAACTAACATAAAAATGTAATGTAAATATAACTATGCAACCGATTACAAAAAATAAATGAATATACTAATAAAAGTATACATGAATAAGTTTAAACAGAAACGTTGTATCTAGAACAGTGCTCCATTGATACTACACAAATGTAAAACATTACAAATAACGGATGACATGCAAAAAAATTAATCGAAACTACATGTTGAATTGATTCCGTGTATCCAAGTTCACTATCAATGGCATCCTTACCATGAATCACTATGCTTGCATAAGAAAAGTAAATCGTCGTTATAATACATGCGGCATTACGATTAGCAATTTTTGATATAACAATGAAAAAGGCAGTTATTGGCGATTATTTAATCCAAACCTCTTTCACTTGATTCAATATCTTCCACGATAAAAATTATAAGAGGCAGTATTTGTATAAAACCACAATACGACAAGAAGTCAAAATCCGTTTTTTCGCATAATTTCCTTTTTCTAAATATCGATGCAACAATTTTCATCATATTCATACCCTCCAATCCCATTGCTTTCGAACGAAACTCATACAAACTTTGAAATTTCAACAAGAATAGTAACCCAAATTGAATCCTTGCCATGCTATAAGCTATGACCAATACTTCATTTATGCTAGCAGTCTGTCCCACGAATAAAAGCTAAGATATGAAGCAAATGATTATCCGAAGGTTTGATTATAAATTAATTAGCATTTGCTAAGAGCTGTCATTTGTTCTAAACACATTGTTGGCTTTGTAAACTTCAGCTCTAATTTTTCTTCAAAGGCAGTTGCAGTACTAGAGATGCGAAACTTTGAAATGTAATTAACTAAGTAAGTAGAGTTTATTTGCAAGTTGAAAAGGGATTTAATTTTCGTCCTAACTTCATCCAATTAAATAAATGGAGTACAATTATATCAACATTTGGAAGAACTCACTAATCACCGCAATCGCACCGTTAATCTTATTAATATTTTTATGTTCTATAGACCATACGTACGTTGCATGATGATGCTCCCTACTGATGAAATTTTATTTATGAAGATATGAATATGTCATAAAACCATATAATTATACATTTGATTTTTTTTGGAAAGCCGTCATAAAATAATTCCAAAGTCCACCAAGTGGTCTTATGAGTTGGACATATCTTTATTATGAATATGTACAAACAAAATTTAACATTTTTTCATTTCATGATATTCTTGGACAGTATGTTTTTTTCTACTACATTAAATGAATGTTTTTAAAAAGTACCTACGCATTCCACAGTAAAATAACCGTGAGAGAGCGAACCTATTGTGGATTAAAAAGTTTTACAATTTCAACAGATTTCTGGTCAATCAATTTGAAAGTATCGTCACACACATCAGCAATCCTTCCACTTGCGATAGGATGAAGTGTTTTCAGTTGCTCTAGAAGGGCGTCCTTTGTCCGAGTAAATGTATCCTTTAATGATTGTGCATTATTTTGAGAATCAGCGACGGTCCACGTCTGGTCCTTGATTGCAGAGAATACTTTTTCCAAAATCTTTTTCGTTTCTTTCAGAGCAGTATCCAGCTTTGGCTTAACAGCTTTTTCCACATCGGCCGTTTCCTCTTTGGCGAGATTTAGAATTTTGACACAATTTACAAAAACTCCAGTAACAACTTCATCGACCTTGCCGCCGATAGATTTCCAGTCTAGAAATTCAGATCAAAATTTATTCAAATATTATTATTATTTCAATTATAAATGCTATAGACGCTCCAATAAGGTAAACCTCACCTGGGGCTGTTGATTGAGAAAACACTATCAAAGTTGCTAAAAGTGCAAATGCCGCAGCCAACTTCATGATGAATTGACAGAGTAAACTTAAGGGTTCCTATAGCTTGTATTGCTGGATGTTGTCTCCAGCTAAAAACTGAAATAAACATAATTGGTTTATTAATTGAGTTATTTTAAATTTTGCTATATTTATTTCACTTAGAATGTAAGATAATAGAGTTTGGCTAACGAAGGAATGCATATTTAGGAAATTGATTACCTTCGTAAAGTATTTAAATTGATCGACCAACTTTTAATGTAAATGTATCCAGCACATAGGCAACATGCATGACGTACTTTTGTTCGCAAGGACTAATTAAATGCGAACGGATATGGTAGATATCGTCATCCAATTTAAGATGAAGATAATTACTGCGTGGCATTGTACATTTTTGATTAGCCTTTGTTATTTCAAGCGAAGATAAAGTTTAGTACTTTTTGTGATTGGTTGCCGTCATTTTGGATGAGAATAATCATTAGTGAATGCTTTACGTATAATTCTTTTAGAGATGCATTAATGAGATAAAATTTTGTTTGAGACTAGGAATTTTTACATAAACTAATATGGCCGAATATAAGTCTTAGCAAAATTTTAACCTAAAGATTAATGACATAAACGTTGGGAATAAAACAAATTCGAATAACATGAATGATAATTTTACTAGGGTATTGCTTTGCTAGTTATGTGAATAAATTTGGATTTTTTTCTTTCGTAATTAAATATTTAAGCAAATGCTAGAATTCATGTTGCATAAACTCTGTGAAAAGGGAAAGTGTGTTATGTGAAGCCTTTATCGACATCAGTTTGGATGTGCATGAGAGAAAATTGACAACAAATTCCATTAATATGCATGTTTTGTCATCAAAAGTTATGCCATAAATATGTTTGTCTAGTGTAAAAATGTGAACTAACCGAACGCAAAATCGAATCAAAATGCTTTTGGGGAGAGTACATTTATCAACTGATTATTGGTCTTTACAGACATTTTATGTAGATGTTCCCATACTTACATGCTCAGCCTACGTAGACAACATGTGTGAGATACTACCTAACAACATGATAAACAAAGACAGGATACTGATGTACATCATTGCATGTAATTAATCTCAATTTATATCTAAAAGTTAACTGATAACAGAACCCTGAAATAAAAGTGTAAAATATATGTACTTTGCTGTTTAAGGACCTTTAATATTTCAAAACGAGCACAAATTTAGAAAAAGTATAATATCGTTATAGTATCCTGGGCAACTGATCTATCGTCATAATAGAAATTCCATAAAAATATCTAGCTAAACGTGCTGCATATTAGTAACTTTATCTATGAACCAATCCTTTTCCAACCACAAATATCAAATCCTTTGAAATTCATAGAATTAATGCTGCAAAATTTGATTACAGTTATGAGCAGGTTATTTGTTTATATGAAATATGTCTACAATGGTACAACCCTACCATTGTCTTTTAAACACATCAGGCATTATCAAACGAGTTAGGCTGTATGAACTTTCAATGATGGGTAGACTACACCGTTGTTAAGCTGTATTTAAATCGATTTGAGATTTGGTATGTTTCGTACATTACTGAATTGTGCATAAAAATATGACGAGTAATGATTTTTTATCAATTATTTTTGAAACTTTTTCAAATGGCTTATCAAAAGAATAGCTATGCAAACGTGAAAATCGGTTAATATTATAATATAGTTCTTAGAATGATTATAGAAGAAAAAGTCCTCATTCGTAATTTACTTTTCGAATTTAATTTAAACCGATAAAATGCTTTCAAACAGAGATAAGATATTGTCATATATTCTGCACTGTACGTTTTAGCTTTTTTAATGAATGAAAAACAACCCCAAAAAAATTCATTCCAGATGATAAAATTTGAAAAAGATAATGATAAATAATAATCAAGTCAAATTACAAAAAAAAAATATTATGTGAATTCTTGTAAAACTTTGTCACCGACACAACCATAAAATGGTATTTAATTACTTAAGTTTTGTTTGGGTTTTATTTAATGTTCACGTAATCATTTACCAAGCATCAATTCAAAAACTATTTTAACTGCTTCATCATTTAGCTGTTACTTTTGCTTTAGAATGCTTAGAAACAAACTATCAAGTAGTTAATGCTTTTTGTGACCCTTGAAATAAACAAGACCTTGGAAATAAAAGGGAATTCGATCCCCTATAATCATAGAATAAGTGTTTTTATTTCCGACAACAAAGCCAGTAAAATCAAAATTTATATTTATGCAGCTGGGGACAACAGATTCATAATGTCGGTAGCCTTCTCTTCAACCAAAGAAAAAGTGGCGTCACACATTCCAGTAATCTTCTCACTAGCGGCTGGACTCAACTTTGCAAGGTCATCTTGAAGACTTCCCTTGGTCCTGATAAGATTTTTCTTCAAAGAGTTAATGTAAACCTTGGCTTCAGTCGCACCCAATGTTTGGTTGACGATGGCTTCCTTTGCGTTGTTGAGAATGTCCTTGGCTATTACAAGGGCATCGTCAAGCTTAGGGATGATACTTTCCGCTACTGCAGCGTTATCTTCTTTAGCGAGGGCCTTAATTTGTTCACAATTTCCAACGACACCAATAGACAGTTCCTCAGTTTTGGCTTTAATAGCGGCCCAGTCTATTTTAAAATAAAGAAACATTTAAAAAGAACTGTAGAGAATTTAAACCGATTATATATTTGAGGGTAAAAAAATTATTTTAAATACTTACCTTCACCATCAGCAAGGGTGCCGACTATGGAAACAGCTAAAACGACAACGTTAATTAAAAACTTCATGATGATTTTTTATGATGTACAGTGAATTTTCTGGATTTGTGCTTAATTTGCTGTGGAATGCTTTATGAATCTCATACAAATGAATATTTTAGCCTTCAGACATCTAGGCAGGAAACCGACTACGTCATTTTATTAAATTATTGTCTTTAGTGTTCAATAAAATTACAGCAGTTAGACTCCCATGCATTAAGACAGTGATATAACGATATCAGCGTTAATTAACACGCTAATTTATTGGAATTAGTGGTAATTATGACGGTAATTAAAATATGTATGACATATCGACTCACTATTTGGTAAATGTGAACAACTTTTTCGTTTGATTAATTTACTTTAATACTCAAATTAATTAAGTTTCGAATGTTACTAAAATTTAACGAAAATCTTTACTTTTATTTGAGGAGCCAATTTATTTTCACATATTTACGAACAATAAAATTTCATTTTGGTTACTATATGCAATGGAAATAGTCCTAAATTAGTTGCTGTTTATGTTATGTTATGATTACAAAAATGTTCATTTCGACCATGTTAGCATTCTTTGCATCATGTGTTTTTGAAAAGTTTATCGGTGAGACAACGAAAGCTTGAATTTTAAAATAAAAACAGCCTCTATGCCATAAAAGTATTAGTAATTTTTGAACTGTGATGCATATAAGGCATTTGTCTTGAGTAAGCAAGCGTTTTTTGTCTCCACTTATCAAGTATCATAAAGACTCAAAACAACTCCAATAAATTATGCTTAAAGTAAACATTTTCAGCTGTTATTTTTAAGGTTAAGTCAGCAGCTTCAAACCCGGTATGGTTACTATAGCATTCCAGCTTTTGAAGTGTATAACTTTATCATGACCAATAGTATATACATACATGCATACAAATTTTTATAAACCCATGCTAGATATGAGCAAATTATGGAATAATATCTCACTGAAATATTTAGAGATATAGAGAGCACCTTAATTGTTTACGTAACATATTAAAATGTCTTGTAAGACTTCTTTATTCCTTCAACATATCTTGTTTTTAACTCAAGCAAAAACTTTAATAGTAAAGAGTTGAGTTAACAGTATGATTTAAAAGCACGTATAATTCTGCTGCCTTAGCATCAATTAAATCGAAAGTAGCATCGAAAACAAGAGTAACATTGTTACTGGCTTCAGGTGTAAGTAGAGCAAGGTCATTTGTAAGACTACCCTTGGTAATTGCCATGGTTCTTTTTAAAGAGCTCACATGTGTCTCAGCTTCAGTTCCATTCAAGGACTGGTTGCTAATGGATTGGTTTACTATGGTAAGAATGGTATTTGCATCCTGTCCAGCAGAGTCAAGTTTTGAGGAGATGCTGCTTCCAACCGTGGGATTGTCGCTGTTAGCGATAGCCCTAATTTCAGCAAAGTTGAGACCAACGCCATTAGCAATTCCCTCAACTGTGGAAGCAACGGCAGTCCAGTCGATGGCTCTAGAAGCTAAAAAAAATAAAGCAGACAAATATTAGTACAAAGTTCCTACATAAATTGACTTCAAAGTTAAAATATTTCTTATAACTTACTTGGTAGGGAGAATGAAGCAACCAGACAAGCTGCCAAAGTAGCAATAGCGACGAAAACCTTCATGATGAGTGAGATATGTTTACTGGAAGTATCTGCTGGATAGATGTAGTAGCTGGATGAGGAAGCTCAAGGAACTGATGATATGTCGATATTCCAACTTTTGTATATATACCCATTTGATGAACAAATATCCTAATTGGTTTGCACTATCAGCGTATCCATCACAAAAAAAGACAAAAGTAAGTCATCGTGACTACGACATTATCTTAAATAATTTAATTAGCATTTTGTTATTCGGTTTGGACTTGAGTGATAAAAAGGTGCAACGTGCATGGTAACTACATGTTGTTCTGGTATGGACATGTGTAATTTCCTGCATGCGTTAGGAGGTGTGGTAGCCGATTGACATAATTTTGAAGAGCAATCAAGGTTAATTGTACTTTTGTGAAGGCTACCTTAATTGAACTGCACCTGTTTCGATGATCAATCAATCAATCTGGTATTAGTGATTGATTAGTTCAATTTGCTGAACTTTCATGAACAATTAACCAATTTTCTAAAATGACTAATAAGCTGACATGTGATTTGTATGATAATCCGGATATTGTTAGTATAAAGCTTTGCTGGACTATAATTGCATAATAATATTACAAACGTTCATAATATTCTGAATTTGAATTACGTAATCGTTTAAATGATCTCTACAAAGCGAACATTATTCATCATTACTAAACTATTAGCTAAGCTTATCTTCTCATATGAATTGAATATTTGTTTTTCAAATTTATTTGAAAGATAATGAGGTGCAACGTGCAAACTGCATGTTATGTACATACATGCGGACGTGTGTAGTTTTATTATGCGTGCTTGAAGGTGGCGTGGTTTATAGGTCACCTGGAACACACGGACACTTATGAAGGTTGTTTGGACATCTGTTTTTAAACGTTATTAATCAAATTATTGCGACAAGTATAATTAACAGCATGTCCGTCAACAAGATTTAAAACATGATGCAATGTCATATGCATGAAGTGCAACATTTTTTTCATTAAAACACCAGGTATTGAGGTAAATTGCAATGATTGATTACATTTTAAATTGAATTTGATTGATGATGTGATAAGGTTATTGGGCACGGGGGAAATGTATGAATTGAATTGTTTGATAACTTTAAGCTTTCAGGATTTTTTAGTACATATCTCTTAATACTGAAGTATGACTAATACATTGGATGTGATACATCAGATGATCAATTTTATTTTATTCAAGTTTACGGGACACGTAATGAGTTCACATGACTTTTCATCTAATATATCTACATTTCTTACGCCACAGCCTGCATACTTTTGCAAGAACTATTACAGGAAATTTGAAACTATTTAATGAAATATATGTATAAGAAAATTAGAATTAATATCTTCAACACTTTTATAGGAAATTAACTATTTATGGGAAATATTTCCAACCTTTCTCACATTTTACCTCTTTTTTCTCAATATTTGTTTGACTACGTGTACATTCTGCTTTTTCCCATAACCAACTTTCCTCTTTTATTTATTTCGAAGTTAACAAATCTGGATGTCTGCCCAAAATTTCCTGGTAAATTACGGTCCAAACGGATTTTTTTCAATACTTGGGTCTGATAAACTATTGCCGTATAATATTTATGATAACTTTTCAGACTTCCAAATGCCATACTAAAATACTATGGGGTTTGTCTGGAGATTTAATGTATAAAAATATTTTATAGAATAACTATAAAAATGTATTTTGTTTTTAGATTTAAAAAAAATGCACAAGTACAGATCCAAATTTTATTAAATATTTTTCAGCTGCCTTTAAAATGGTGTTCGGGTGGATGAACTTTTGTTACGTGTAAACATCCTACAAGTTATGGATGTTGATAAGCAGCACATATATTATTTTTGAATGTGATATTATGTTTGTGTTATTTTTCCAAAGTGATTTGCACAGCTGAAGGTTTTTGTGGGTTAAGTTGAGTGTCAGAAAAACTAAATGGCTGATTTCGCAATGCAGCAAACAAAGAAAATGAGTAGCAGTACTAGTACCAGTACTAGCAGTCATTTGTACTAGTATTTTTGCAGAAAGATTATGTAAAAAATTCACTACTTTTATTTTCTACATTTTGGTACAAACTATAGTGTTATATTAATACGCTTCGGTTTGTATTATCACCAATCAGATTCATTGGTGTTTATAGTTTAAGACTGATTTATACTGTAAGTTTACTCGAGACTTTACAGAGTAGTGCTTAGGTTTTTTTTGCATAAGTAGTTAGATTAGAACTACATTTGCATTGAAAATATGAAATGGTAACGCAAATAGAATTAAAATCCAATGCCTTTATGTCAATATGTTTAAGTATTTAACGAAATCTATGAATACTTGATGTCTAATCATGAAAAAAAATTCCGGGCATGAAAGGAAAAAAACTCAGGTTTATAAACTACCGAATGTTTGCGGAAATTTAATCTTTGAAAATTGAGATTGTAAAGAAAATATATTCAATGCAATTCGATATTTTTAAAACCTGTGTATAAATAAGAACTGGAAACTATTTTAACGTGTAAAGTTTTTTGTGTTACTCCAACCGCAAGTTGTATTTTAATTTAAGGAAAATAAGGGAGTTTATTTTAACAGTTTACTTATTTTTTCACCAGTAAACTGTACGTACAAATTTATGTACTCTGTACACTGTTTTATATATATATTATATATATAACAGTGTAATAATATATATAATATAATATGTATAATATAAATGTATATTGTTAAATTAATTAAAACAAAATAACAAAAGAACCGTTGTTTTAAATCAATTAAATTCAACATTTTAAAATAAAATTGATTTTTTATTTAATATGTGTACAATAATAAGTAGTAATAAATTTGGATTGAAAAATATTTGAAAACTTGTTTACAAATTTATTTTTAACAGTACAATCAGAATTTCGAATAATCTTTTAATTTATTATTTGTGTACTTTACAAATTTCTTACATTTATTAATTTATCATTTGCGTTACTGAAAATTTATGAATATACTAATAATTAACTTTTAACAGTTAACCTCTCAGTTAAAAAATTAACCATTTATTTTTTTCTATTTTATTGAAATTTTTGGCATAAATAATTAATTGCTATTAGACAATTTTTTTACATTTTCATTTGCACAAATATTATTTTTCCCCAAAAATTTAATAATTATGCACAGCATCCAAATGTCTTCTAAGATCAAATTCGTCCTCAAATCTTTTCCCAGAAACAACACTCATAATCCCTTTTCTCCACCTTATGCATAGTCGCCATATGGCGCTTCAATGTACCCAACTGATTAAATCCCTTATTACACTTTTCACAAACATGTGGTAGCTTCTTTGAATGGACTCTCTGATGAAGGGCAAAATTCCCAACAGATATAAGCTTTCCAGTGTCGACATTTTTTGGGGACGACTTCCCTTTACATTTCTTCCAACCACTTTGTTCACTTTGGCGTCAGCTTGACCCTGACCACCACCACCTTCAAATGTTTCATCATCATCATAATCGTTCTCCAATTCCAATTGTAAATAATCACAGGTGTCCACATCCATCTCCATTTTAACAAGTGGGGTGGTCTTTATTGGGCGTTACCTTTCCAAAGTTAATGGAAAATAACCACAATTCAATTTTGTACATTTTAAAAATAAAAGTATTGATGTTTTCGGTAGTTTTTACTAGCTTAGGCATACATACATGTATTTGGGATGTGTAATTTACCGTCGTGCATTGGAAGAATAGAAGTAGCTTTAAATGAATATTTTGGAAAAAACAAGAGAGCAGCTTTCATGGCTCGACTTCGTAATCTTTATCTAAATCTTCAGCCTAGCCACTATACAAGCAATGACAATAAATTCCTATAGTGTATGCTGAAGTGAATACTTTTATCTGAATCCTAACCAACTTTCATCTTTTCTTATCACTTACATTTAGCCAAGTAACTTTCCACATACTCAACATTTGTTTGTATAAATGGACTCATTTTGTAAAAACGGGGAATGTGAACACGTGAGAAAAACGTGAGAAATGTAAGCAAATTAGAAAAATTTATCTAGTTAATCTGGCTGAAAATGGTATTTGTAGTGCTGGTAGAGCAATATACATACATATGTATTGGTGTCAGTTTTAGCGTGTATGACTAGTATGAGCATTTTTTTACTTTGGATTTGGGTACATAGAAGATATAGTATTTTTCATTTAAGACTCTTAGCTATGATTTAAGATTTCCATTTTGTTAAAAATGGAAGTTAGAATGCGTGTACTATTACTTTAAGAATTTATGATGTCTCTTTTCATCAGTAAAACAAGATATTGCAGGACTAAATGTGCAGTTCTTTAAATACTATAATTACTATTTACTCAAATCCAAAAATTCAAAATATAAGTGCTCATTCAAGTCACACTTGTTAAAGCCGGCACCGATACATATTTATTCTATAAGCACTACAAATATCATTCTCAGCCAGATTAACTAATGGAGTTTATCAAAGTTTGTTTACTTTTCTCACGCTTTCATTCCCAGTTTATACAAAATGAGTCAATTAATACAAATAAGTATTGAGAATGTGGAAAGTTACTTGGCTAAAAGTAAGTGATAAGAAAAGATGAAAGTTGGTTAGGATTCAGATAAAAGCATTCACTTTAGCATACACTATAGGAATTCATTGTCAAAGCCAGTACAGTGGCTCGGCTGAAGACAGCGATACAGATTAAAACAATGACTCAAGAAAGCTGCTTTCTTGTTTTTCCCAAAATAATGAATGAGTCCTATTCATTTGAAGCTTCTCGATAAATTCAATGTATGACGGTAAATTACACATTCCAAATACATGTCCGTGTGCCTAAAAACACAAATATTACTGAATACATCGCTGCTGTTACTTCGAAAATATGTTAGATTACATTCTGGGCCGTATCCATAAATTAAGCATTGTGATACAAGTAAAGGGTCAATTCTTGAGTCAGTTGACCAGTTGGGCTACTTCAGTGAACATAGTCTGATTTTTTCACCAAACTTTTCTTACAGTTTGTCATGCCCAAAACCCCAACCTATAAATGATTGAAGCAACGTTTTTGAGCATAAAAAGCAGGTGAGTATTTAGATTTTATATTTCATGAACAACAATCAAAGATAAACTTGTGTTTCAACTATTTTTACTTTAAAACTATATATTTTATTTATTTGTTTATTTTGCAGTTTGTAATTTTTGCTGTCTTAACGAAGAAGGTCCCCATGATGGACGTCCACACCAGTCCAACATCCCAAACTTCACTTGAGTACATTGATAACATGGCATGTGGAACCTCTAATTCGTTTTGTTACAATGGTATGACATTCTATGAAAGATTTAGAAAAAAATGATCCATTGAAAAATTTAAGCATTAATTTTTTGCTTGATACGATTTCAACCCTTAATGGCAAATATGGAAGTCTTTTTATTTTATTCGGTTTTAAAATTTTGTATGTTTTTCGGGACGCAATAATAGAGTCGACTACTTCTTAGTATATCTATGTCTTAGTTGAATATATGGAGACGAATTGTTTTAGTCGACTGTTTTTTTATTGTCGAACTTTACATAAACGACTGCTTCATAGCTGAATTTTTTTAGTCGAAATTCTAATAGTCGACAATGTATTTTGTTGAACTTTTTTAGTCGACCACGAACAATTATGCAAGTTACAAATAATCATGTCACATAATTACGAATAAGCACTCTATGTATACCAATCACTACATATTTCAAAGTTCTATTATAATAAATTTCCATAAACAATCCCTCAAATTTACCATTGAATTTTTCGAATCGATATACATCTTAGTTGTCATTCATAAAATACTGTGGCGCTGCTAGGTAAAAGTCTTTCCATTTAGTTCATTTTTCACAGCAAAAGCGAACACTCTTGCAAAACTAAACTAGAGATAAAAAGGAAAGGTACAAGAGGTAAACCAGTTTCGAAACAGCTAATCTAAGGCGGATTCGAATCCGCAAAGGTTATAACAATATAACCCCGACACTAATTCAAACCAGAAGCAAACGTTTACGAAAAGAAAGTTTATAATGTTTAAATAATATTTTTGACATGCTTAAATGTTCATATTAATTAAGAATAGTTAAGATACGTTTAAAGTTTCATTATGAAATTTGTAATGAATACCAATGAAGAAGAAACAGTGAAATAAAATTCAACTAATTCCGACTAAATTCGATAACATTATTTCTTCTAAAAACGATGTCGACTAAATCCATTTCTACTAAAAAATATCTACAGAGCCAATTTCGTCACTATAATTTCGACAATAATTTTTAGGTCGACTAATAAAATTCTACAAGTAAAAATCGTTTAATAACCCTATGCACTAACAACAAGTCGACTCTATTATACCGACCCATGTTTTTCAGCATCCATTCCCATTGATGTAATACTGGGCTCGAAGAAGGAAATAAAGGTGATTTGCTTTCGGAATCCACATAAGTTCTGACCTTTTTCAAAGCGACCATTATAAGCTACACAAGCAAATAATTAGTCAATTAAAATTTTGTCCAAGTTAAGGCAACTGGTCCAATCAGGGAGATAATAGTTTAAAGGATTTCTTTCGGAATTTTCGAAGTGTAAAAATGTAATTTGCCTTTAGGTGGTTGAAAAAGCATACTGCTAATATTAATTGTCCTGCAATGATGCTCTTCGATCACTAGGATTGCTAAGAATGGGAATGTGTGGTAATTATTATAGGATCGACTCTAATATCTATTGCTTAAAAATTGTTTTAGTTCTTCAAAGTATTTATATTTGATCCGAGGGAATTCGAATCCATTATGTATACATAAAGGCACACAGATGAAACCTTATTTTGCATCCAACCGTGTGCCTTTTTTGGTTGTACACACATTTTGATCTTAATAACAGATCTTTGTGATTACCCCATGTTAAAAATATTGGCTGTAAACTGAAGCTAAATTTCAATGTGCTGATATTTTATATGCGACAGTGTACAGGAGAAATGCGTATCAGTGTTTTTATGACTCTAATTATTGGCACATTGTACCGAATACTAGGATTTTTTGAGTATAATAAGCTTTCGTCACACCAAACTCGTAATATTATTTTAACTGCAGTAAATATTTTTTGTGGTGTGATCAAAACAAACTTTTCAGTCATTTAGTTAATCACTTTCAAGTTATTCATCAATGTTTGGATTAGTTTGCTACATTTACAACTAGACTGCAGTAACAAGTAAATTATTATGGATTAAGGTGCAATGTAGTAGCCTTAAAAGCAACGATTATCTTTTGTTTTGTTTAAAATCTAAATGGGTGGTCGTATTACCGTATGTATGGCTTTGAGCGAAGAAATCAATTTGTGTGAAAGTTTTAAATATTTACAAAACCCGGAAGGAAGTTTAAAATATAACATGTGACTCATTTTTGATTACGTTTATCCATTTAATATAATTTTTTGCTATATAAATGCAACGTAAGTTTAAAAAAATAGTTTTTTCGCCCTCCGTTCAACTGGTAGCAACAAACATCTCCAAAAAATTTAGTTTACAATGCTTAAGCTACCACGTAGGAGAATTCTGTATTCTAAAATCTCAATTCTGAATTAGAAATCTACATTTCCTTTTTAAAAGGTATCCTTATGATATTTTCGAGTAAGGGTTTTCGTATCAGAATTTGTTGTTGTTGCTCATCATTTCACCAGTTTTTTTCCAGAATCATTTAGTAAAACATTCTGTAGTTTGGTTCCGTTTAGTTTTAGTAGTACACTCCAAACGTCCTTATAAGGTTAAATATAATTCAGACGTTGAAGTTATTTTTGTAATTTCACTTTGAATTTGAATACAATAAATTTAATTCATAGTTTTCAATAATATCTAGGTTCACGCATAAGTAACTAACGTAGAACTACTTTTGCAGTGGAATTATGCAGTAGGTATGCGGACGAAGTTAAAATATAAGGCTTTTATTTTTATGAGTATAAGTATTCAGCGTAGTCGCCGCGAATATTTGATGTTCAATCATGAAAATACTTTATACGCATATGATGAAAATTGGGGATTTATAAAGTGGCATATTTTTTGGGAAATTATGTAGAAAAATGTAATTGCTACAATAAGCTATGTCAAAAAACCAAAATTTTGAATGAAAAAACTGGACAAAGTCAACCTATTTTAAAGTTTAAAAATGTAGGTTTACTTTAACCTGAAGTTGTTTAAGTTAACAAAATAAATAAGTTAAAACGTTAACTTAATTTTTAGCCTTGGAAATGTACATACAAATTATTTGTATACTTTGTAAGCCATTTATGCATTTTATTTATTTATTTGAAACAAAATACAAAAAACAAATCCAATAATACAATGTCAACTTTAATATAAATCAATCATAAAATAACATGCAATAAAATTTGAAATCTTAATTTAATTTTACATTTTTCTACTATGTAAATTTCTTATGCATTTTTTTCTGATTCAGATTCAAGAGATGTGGGGAATATCTCTTGCATGCATGCATGGATATCTTTCTTATTTTGACTGGTAGTTGGAGAACACCAGAGATTCTTCAGCTGTTTAAAAATTATATTTTACCTAATATTTGTGGAATGGCAAACAATTAATTGGCAAACTTTTTTGTCCGTAAAATAGTAAATGTTTATTTCAACATCTTTATTTTCCCTTAATTAATAATTATGCACAACTTCAAAATGTCTTTTTAAATCAAACTCTTCATTAAATCCTTTCCCACAAACACCACACTCATAAAGATCCCTTTCCCCCTCCTTATGCATAGTCGCCAGATGACGTTTCAATGTACCTAATTGATTAAATCCTTTATTGCACTTATCACAAACATAAGGTTTATCCTTCGAATGGACTCTCTGATGAAGGGCGAAATTCCCAACAGATATTAGCTTTCCACAGTCTGGACATTTTTTTCGGGGACGCCTTCCCTTTACATTTCTTCCAACCACTTTATTCGCTTTGGCGTCACCGCCACCTTCACCCTCACCCTGACCATCACCTTCAAATGTGTCATCGTCATCATAATCGTCCTCCAATTCTAATTCTAAATAATCACAGGTGTCCGTGTCCATCTCCATTTTAACAAGTGGGGTGGTCGTCATTGGGGGGCCTTCTTCTTTGTCAGCTTCCTCCAAAATCGCCAAAGGGTCCGTTACTGGTTGAATAACAGCTGATTGATAACCTTAAAAATAAACACAATTAATATCAAATTTTAGGTACTATGTTCTACACAAGTTATGTAAATTTATTTGATTTTTTAAGTTAATTAAATTTAACTACCTTCCACTTTAATTATTTCTGGAAGTGGTGGTAAAGATAGTGACGGTGACGCTGATGATTGTGGTGGTGGGGGTCTTGAGGTGTTCGTCATTCCCTCACAAATTGCCTTTAAAAATGTTAAACTCTGTAAAATATTTTCCTTTCCAATTGAAGCACCTGTCATTGATAACCCTGGCGTCTTTTCCAAAATCTTTTTTGGAAGGTCCTCGGAAATACTTTGCTGAAGAAGCCGTTTCCTTTCGATAAGCTTCACTTGAAAATCGATTGACTTCTTGACTGATTCCAGCTGCTGGTGTAATTTATCCAGTTTTTCTAATTGTCTTGCACATTCTTCACAAATAATTAGTTTAGTGGAATTTAATGACTTGTTAGTGGCGGCGGCGGTAGAAATGGTAAACGTAAATTTTGGAAGTTCGAAGGATTCAGCGTTGGTGGAGGGTAAAAAAGGACCCGTAAATATTTAAATATTTCATGATTAAAATAGGTCATCAACTGATTAATTAACTTTGTTCCCTTTTTGGATGACGAGGGAACTAATTGATAGCACAGCTGACAGCGGTCACCAGTCGAAGCAGTCAGCATTTCAATGTCTGTAGTCAGTTTGTCAAGTTAACATGTAAACGTAATCTGTAAAAAAATAAAACGCAATTTTTTTATTTTTGTAAAATTATAAACAATTATTGTGTACCAAACTAGTAAAGAATAAAAACCAAAATTTTATTCGATATTTCAAAACAAATACTTTTTAACCCACTTGGAATTTAATAAATAGATTTTGTTATATTTGGAAGTTAAGTTAACTTTAAGAATATGAGTACTACGATCAGCTGTAAAACTGAACACACTGTGATGGTACTCAACATCCAATACAAACTGAACACTGACTCATATGTAGAGATGTAATGTTTAATACACATGTATATGTAAGTGAACCATAGAATGCATATGTCATGTATATGTATAATGCAGAAACAGAAAATGTGCACAATATATCAAGCTTTGTTGCTTTGTCTCTATCAAAAAATATAATGCCAATGAAATTTTGTTTTTGGACTATGTAAATTAAATGGAATATAACTGTTTTGCTTTTTCCACACCAAAATGGATTATCAAAACAATTTATTTATTACGTAAAATATTTTCCTTTCCTAGTGACGCACCTGCTATTGATAACCCTGGGGTGCTTATCACTAAAAAGGATTTCATTTTGTAAAATACTCTTTTTCGTTAAGAAGACGCTTTTGGTTAATAAGTTTAATTTGAATGTTAATTGATTTCTTTAGTGATTCCATTTGTTGGTGGTATTCATCCAAGTTTTCTAACCGATTTGTACAATCTTCACAAATAGTGGGCAGAGGTGGGGACGATGGCGCAGATGATCCAATTTTCGGTGAATTATAATTAAATGATGATGAGTTTCCAATGAAAATGGTGAATGTCAATATTGGAGGTTCTAGACCATCTGCCGTTAGTGTAGCTGGTGGAAGCAGTGCGTCTTTAATGTTTTCATGACAAATATAACTCATCACGTGACCCATTAAGTCGTGTATGGGTAGACAATTATTAGAACTAGTTGACTGATAACATAGGTGATACCTTTCCGCGTAAACTGACTAGATTTCCAAGACTTGGCTTGGATTGCTCTGCGTCTGCGTCAGATTCACTAAAATATAATTATCAAGAAATTGTCTTGTTAAAATAATTGATTATGTAGTAATTAAAGTTATGTGATATTCAAATGATATTTTTTAAAGTATTAAAAATTTCACTTATCTCTGAATATTTTAATCACAGTGCTTAATCTTAAAAGCTAACTTTGAATTTAACGACATTTATAAGTATTTGTCCTACTCACATGGGAATATGAGATTTCAAGTAATGAACCGGTGAGTTCTTCTTAACGTAATTAGGCTTCTAGTGAAATAAAATACAGTAATGACGCTTCAAATCTAACATGCACAAATCCAATTACAAGCTTTTTATTTGCTTTCATTAGGTTTGCTTTGCTTTGATTTATATTCAATGGTTTTGCATCGAAGTAAATAATTTGTTCTTCTTCCGAGAAACCATATTCTTTACGTCACCAGATACATGTAAAGATTTTAAAATGAAAGCTGTCTTAATACTAGTTAGCGTTTTTAGAAGTTTATTACAAAAAAACTATGCTAATTTAGCACTAGCATTTAATTTAAATTAGATGGTTGTCTAGAATAGTAGTGAGGACGTACATATTAATACTTCATGTGTAATTATCTTGTTTACTTGTTAATACCAAAAATCGAGTACAGAAAACAGTTTAAAAAATGGAAACTGACTTTGAAACGAAGACTACAGAAAAAGCTCCGTTTTGAACCAGATTTTGGTTTTATCTTAACATTGTTTTTCTTATTGTGACAATTGTGTCAATGAAAATTTTGCTTATGCTAATGTATTTTCTACAACTATTTTATTGTGCTCCTATTAGACTTGTGATGTTTTGGACACTTATTGAGTACACTAATGCTTCGAAGAAACGTTTGAGAGAAAAGAGAACAGAAGACGTAGTTTGTATTGTATTAATACGAATTATAAGGGAACAGTATTCAGATTTGTTTGTGTCATGTTAACTTTGTGGGAACATTTATGTGCTTTTAACCAAATCGGCGTCAAAATCATGAAAATTGCTTTTATGAAAATTATAGTTTCATCTTGATTTGAATATGATAATCTTTTTATACACATGACATAAAACTATTAATTTTTATAAGATAAGATAATCCAAATAAGACATTACGAAACCATCTGTTATACTTGGTTAACATTTATTGTATTTGTAAGACATTTCTGGATTTTTATCGATTATGCCATTCCTTTTAAGTACTATACTAAATCTATATTGCAATCCCCTGTAATTTAAATTTAAATTCATGCAAGGTTTAAGTGACATCTTTCCATATTCAAAACAGGTTGGCTTATTACTTGCGATTGTTCGCAAGTATTAATAATGTTCGCTGTGTCTGTCCGTCTGTCTGTCTGTCTGTCTGTCTGTCCGTTCGCACGATAACTCAAAAACGAATCAAGATTTTCAAATATGAGTTCGTTGGTCAGCCAAATCGGATGACCTAGGAAAAAGTTAGGTCAAAGGTCAAAAAATGTCAACATGGCAGTATGGGTTCAAATTTGGTGGGTAGGTAGCCCTATCATAGAAACATTGTTATGCAAAGTTTCAGTTGACCTGACCCAACCCCTTTGTCCCCAGAGGGCTTTAAAGGTCACAACTTCAACATGGTCTCC
>JAQFXM010000838.1:0-40350 GCA_034693345.1 Entomobrya multifasciata | reverse complement strand
CCAAGGTGAACTTTGAGTGAAAAATTCCCCCAGAGTTTCATCAAGACCTGAGTATACGTGGGAGAATTTTTTCTCTCTGCTCAAATTTAACAGTGAAAACAGCATTTCCTCCAGACGACAATTTGCTACTTAAGTAAACAAATTGGGGGAAAGCTAATGCGTCATGTCGTGTAATGCATTATGAAAAATGACAATTATGCTTGTTTACTTTTACTTGCTTGGTTTATGTTGTTCGTGTCATTTTTAATGTTTTATTGCCAAGTCTCTTGCTGAGTTTGTGATAAAACAAACATGAGAAAATCTATAGTTTTTTTTCAACCTACTTTCTATTGCTTTCACTTTGTATTTTAATTTTATAAAGATGATTTCCTTTTTGCAACATCAACTTTGTTGACTTCGCCTGTACAAATGTTTGTCTTGGTAAGTAAAGTGTTATATAGTTTTGTTTGCATTTTTTTGTGGTTTTTACTTGAAAAAACCGAAACTTGTATTTACTCATGCATTTGAAGGAGAAAATGTAAGCCCACTTTTGCAACGAAATTATAATTTATGGAAAATGTTCACAGGAATGGCTCTTTGCTTTTTGATGCGTGATGATAATGATTACTTTTGTGATAAATAAGGTTTTTCTGAGTTTTTTCTGCGTGTCACTGATGACATTAGGGCTTACGCAAGTATGTACATTTGTGCATATGCATAAGCCATTAGCAATTTTGTATGGGATAAAAAGTGTATCCACAAAAGCTGTACATTTTGAAATTCTTTTACGTTCAAAACTCCAGACTAGAAGAGGCACACGACAAAATAGAAAGAGAGAGTATTCAGGAAGAATGTGGCGAGGCTTAGCTGCTCTTTCATTTCCTATTCAGCACTGCATTACTGAATATTTTCCCCCACTTTTGCATGGTGTCAGAATAATTTGTCTCTTTTCTGAATAGAAAGTTTCATAAAGAAAAGAAAATAACAGAGATTCCTTCGCATTTAGTGCCTGTGGCTTTTTAAATATCAAATAGATTTTTCTAACTATCAAGAAGCAGTAAGTAAACTAGTAGTACCCTGACCTAGTTTTTTACTTTTATATGCCCTTGTCTCCTCGTTTCTTTTGTGTTGGAATATTTTGGAAATAGAAAACATTTGATCTTTTTTATCATTCTATTTTCTTCTCTATTCATCTTATATCTCATGTGCCGCGACACGTATTTAAAAAACCACACATGCAAAGTGCGTGCTTAATAAACCCACATAAAAGGATATAATAAATTTGAAAATCTAATAGACTAAAAGGCGACGTGAGACGCGAGAGGAAGCAAGAAAAGGAGTTTTTATTCAAAATGTTGGCAAAATAATATATGAAAGGAGCAGTAAAGGAATGCATGTGGAATGTAGTGGGAGTAAAGTGAGCAACCACAATCTTCTTGGTTCGTTTTGCTCTTTTTTGATTTTCTTTCGAGTTGTACTAGAATTTGGCTTGGCTATATTTCACTAGGTTTCCATTCCCATTCCATCACATATACTTCATTGTACACTTTTCTCCTACTTCTGACATGACTAGCCATGAATTTAAGTCAAGCTACATAATATGTGGCGTGGTATTGGGTAAATAAGTAAATAAGACAGAGAGACATAATGTAATGTAACGTATACAACTGACTATCTATATATTTCAGAGGCAACCATTAAATAATAAAAGCACTACTTCTTGTTCATGTTCAGTGTTCACTCACACCACATCCTTTTCCTTTCTCAAGTCGTCATACATCTAATTTGTCTGGTTGACTGACTTTGCAATTCCTCTACTTTGACAGCATCAACTTCAATTTTTTTCTTTCCTTTTCTCACTTTCTTTATCTACGTTGCATCACTTATTGCCATTTCGTATGTATATGTTTTCTCAGAAGAATTCAGAAACATCGCTATTCAATAATGCTTATACTCTCTGTGATGATGACCAGAAAGTGATAAAGTGGCTGGCATGACTGCTTCTTTGACTCTGAATTTTTTTATGGAGTATCAGCGTCTTCTTCAGCCATCCGTCTCCTAACTCAATTGAACTTAAAGTAAATTATTGTTGCTTCTCACATAAACAAAATGAGGCGTGCAGAGCCGATCCTTAAAAAAATGTCGATGTGCAAGGACCAAAGGAGCAAAGGCAATAAAAGAAAATGTCTGCCAATTTATGTGTGCTTCATTCACAGGAAAATTTTCTAATTCTTAATGAGTGCATTAAAGCGAGTGAGAAAGCTATTAAGTTTATCAAGTGCAGAGAAGAGCCCTCATAAGTAGTAATACGTGGCGCAATAATATTAAATGATGCAATTGCCTGCAGACATTTTCCTATTTTTTTGCTTCATTCCACTTATTTCATAGTCGAGCCATTTCCTTATAAAAAAATTTTCTCCTGAAGAAAATTTCACTTTACTTAAAAAATACAACTTTTCTTTTAAAGAGAAAGCAATACTATAAAACGTTGATGCTATCAGAACCAGCCAACGAGCCAAGCTAGAGGCAACATGATTATTATGATGAATACCATATAGAATGACAATATACTACGTTGTTGAACAAAAAAGCAAAGTGGTTCTTGGGAAGAATACATAGTTTTCTTAAATTTTGTTTTCCAGTTATATAGGTAGGTAGAGAACAGTGATGACGTTCACAGTTGTTTTGTTGGAGATACACATACCTTGCACATGCCATACCAGAGGCTATTTATTAGGACAAAAACGTAAAGAAAGAGTGATGGAAAAGATTGCATTTACTGCTTTCTCTCTTGTGTTATTGCTTTTCTTCTTCTTCTCCTTCTGCAACCATCATACTTATTTTTGCTAATAGCTTCAGTACATGCATGTTTGACATCATTTTTCTTGAACTCCCCCAGAGTTTCGTAGCGATGCGATACAAGTGTAGAATGAAAGGAAAGCCTTGCAGCAAATCAACAGCGAATGACCACGACCACTATCGTCATCATCATTCATCATTGTATGTGTACACTCGATTTGCTTCTGTTCTGTTGTTTGGCTAGTAAGAAGAAAATAAGATGAAAAAGCTCTTTTCTTTGAGTAATCTGTGACCCATACTTTGTACATACATTTTCTAGGGCACGAAACGAAGGTATGCTGTTATGCTGATGCATGATGATGGTTGAAGGTGAAGGGGCTCTCAGCAAGAAAATAAAAAATAATGGCATGTCTGTTTTGTGTTTGAGTTTCATGGGAAGTTTTGAACAAGAAAAAACGGATTTGGTTTGATTGAAGAATTTAAGTGCTACAAAACTTGAGTAAATCACAATCAGGTTTTTTTCTTTTGAATGCCCATGTCCATTTAGTACTTTGTGCTTCTTGTTACTCTCGTGTTGTATCGTATTCGATTTTTCTTTGGCTAAAAAAAATGTTGGCGGTCCTTCAGCAAAGATTTTTTTTCAATTTCCAATCTCTTACACCACCCCTTATTTTGAAGGCAAGTTACGATAAGTGTTTGTTTGTGTTACTTTTTCTTCTACTGATCGAATAACTTTTTAAGAGAGAAAAAATAACAGGAAACAATCATTAGACTTTGTAAAGGAAAAGTGAAAGGTGCACACTTGAGCTTTTATTAAAGTGTTGCCCAGTTCAAGTGAGAAAAGTATTTGGAATTTGGAAAGTGATATTGAGTTATTGGAAATGGATCATTGTTATCAATCTCGTGGACTAAAACTGATTATAGTAAAATATTGTTTGAACATTTGAATGTAACAGTTAGGAAGTAGAATTATTGAGAGTGCAATCTGGTAAGAAACTGATTGATTGAATGCTAAGAGGGTATTGTAAACAAGAGTATGTAGCTGGTCTCGAAAGTGGACTCGGCTGTAAAGTAAAATGTAACCAGTTCCGGGAATCTTATTTCTATTACATTGTTATCAAATTTACCGGAGATAAATTGTACCTTCTTTGCGTTCCAGATTTTCCACGCCTGTAGCCTGTTAAGGTTGGCATTCTGCTGGTTTTCTAGCTAGTCGTTTTCCTGTGCTAAATAATGTGTGTGTCACTGTAGCCCTGGAAGATACATGAAGTCAATGAGGAAAGCAGGTGAAAAGAAATGTGCGACTAAAGTGTGCAGTCAGAGTCACGATCACGATTTGGTAACATTACAGTATTTTCAACCATACTGTGTGCTTTTCTGCTTATTCTTCGCTAACACTATCGTGGCCCCGGTTGGTCTGCTCTCTAATTCTAATTGTCTAAGAGAGAGGCAGAGAGTGAGTGAGAATTGAATGAAATGCCTGGAAGCAAAATGAGCTAGCTTATTTTGTTCCAGCATTTTCTCTGGAATATATGGTACCAACCGAATTGTGATACTGATAAAGACATGTCAGTGTCAAAACGAGGCCAGAAGCAAAATCTACCAACAACAGAACCAGAGGTGATGACACAAGCAATTAAGTTTGTTCCTGCCTTTGGCTAGCTGTCAGCATAAATTGTAATTCACGCTAATGCAAAAACGTATATTTTCGACTACAACAGCTAATTAGTGTGTAGCATAAAGTATTGAACACATGTGCACAGGAAAGGCGTCACCTTATTCCTTGAAAATACAGAATGAATTGAATGAAATGGAACGATAATTCAAAATATGACGAGTGAAATTACACGTATTGAATTAATTTACCATGCCATTTCCTGTTTCAATTCTTTAGTGCAGGTGATGTACTTTCCTTTCAATTTCTTCTCGACACTCTACTTTCATTTTTGACTCTTTCATCTGTCATCAAATCAAGTCAACATATTTTCCCCCGAAACAACATGACTCACTTTTCAAGGGATTCGTCTTTCCCTGAGGTTTCTTTCTATAAAATAAATTAATTCGAATGGAGGAAAAACTACATTCAATATATACACACTTCAGTCAAATTGGTTTGTTAGCTTAACATCCTTCACTATAAGTTACACGCGGAGTATATCACATGGCCATGTCGAATCTCTTATTTTGTAGCAGATTTAATGAAAAAACAAGCCTTGACAGAATCGGCCTTTGGGCTACATTAAGAACTAAATTATCTTTTTACCTCAAAGAGAGAAGCAGCAAGAAAGAAAGAGAGATTATAAAAATATATCTTTGCAAAAAGTTGAAGAGTAGAGGCTTCATCTTTCATTCTTTCTTTGGAAATGTGCTAGAGCCTGAAGAGTTTAGTCAAGAAAAGTGCATGGCTTTGTAGGTAACTTATTTTGTGTATATAAGTGTGTTGATAACCGTGTGGCGTGATGAGATGAGAGAACCAGAGATCCTTCTTTCTTGAAGAGGATGAATAAGTGTCCTTCAGAAAAAAAAGAATGAAAAAGATACAACACGTAACATAACATGTCACGTCATCAACAGCAGCACAGGAGAAAGAAAGTAGAAGAAATTATAAAGTGGAATCTTTCTTTATTCCACAGCTGTGACTTTCATTCATTATTGTTATTAACATTATCAAGTCAAGTCCAGAGATTCATTTTGTCATTTTTCCCCCTTCTTCAAAGCATAAAAAAGAAAACACTTCCTTTTTCCACTAAATCCGATCTATCCACAAAAAAGATGGGATTTATATGGATGGATGGACGGATTTATGATTACCTTTTTTCTTTCTTTCTTTTCACCATCCATTCCTCATGTCATGTCATTTCTGGAAAGAAATCGGCTTGTTTCACTCGTCTGCTTGTCTGTCGTGTCGTGTCAGCACAAGAACAGGAGCAGTACGCTGATCAAGTGTACTATTTATCAAAATGAAAATCCGTCTTGTCTATCAACTCGAAAAACAATACCTTCGAATTCCTTTCAAAATATACCTTTAGGGTAGAGCTAGCAGGATTAAAAGGTAGAGTAATTCTCCACAAAGTAGTGTGTTTAGTTTATTTTCATGAAACAATCCTTTCTTGCAGCGTTTCACCTGTATATTTCATTTTCAAGTTATTCTATTCCTCACTTTCCTAGCTCTTCTGGTGCGGTGATCTTTCTTATCATAGCCAGCACACATCTATCCTCTCACGGTACTTAGTTGACATCTTACGAAAAAATGTACCATTTTTATGTAACTGCCAACTCAGCAGCAGTTTTTTTCCAAGGCCCCAAAGGGCTTCTTTGCTGTCTCCCAAGAGCTCCTTCCAGGTTTTTTGTCAAGTTTTCTTGGTCCGTGCTTAATTTTTGGTTCGTTCACTCACTCACACTCCTCGGCTCACTCACAGCATCTCATCGAATTTTCATCTAAGTACATCTCTGTCATTTAAGCAAAGAAAAATACATGCAGCTAGAAAAGAAATAAAAACAGTGACCGAGATAAAAGGCGAGAAAATAGTTGGAGATAAAAATGAGGCTAAATAAAATACGCAATAAAATGTCTAGAGTATGTACAGTGTGTTCTCTCCACTTCCTTCCCATTTCAATCTTCTTGTACTTCAATCTCATCAAGACAAAAAACTATTACGCCGACACGACAAGACAAGTAAAAACCAGCAGCCAAAGTAAGAACGTGACTCATTGCCAAAAAACACTACAGTTTAAGCCCCACTAGTTCCAGAGATACTATAAAAATTCAGACACGCACTCTCCATCATCATCACTTTTTTTCCTCCATGCTTATCTTAAAACATGAATGAGTTTTTATACCCACATACAATTTTTTTGTGGCGACGCTCTGACACTGAATAGCCATATAATAAACTCTCCTTTCTTGAAACTCTAGAATTTACACACACTACAAAATAGTCTGAATTTGTGTGTATCTGTCTGGATGAGTAATAAAATGCGAAATGAGAAACGGAAGTATTGCTTCGGTTCACATCTTTTTTTACTTCTCGTCATCATAAAACAGAGTTTCCAACAGAAGTGGTAGTACAAGTACTGATAAGCCCACAAGAAAAGAATTTTTACATGACTAAGAAAAACAAGCTTTTCTTCTTTCACTTGTTTCTGTTGTACAATTAATAGAACATCGTCACCTGCACCTTCCACTTTGCTTACTCTAGCATTATCTTGCCTATACAACAAAAAACACAAAAGATATTTTTCTTTCGGTTTTCACTGTTTATTCTTCGTGTAAAAAAGTTGAAGTTGAGTAAAGAAAAGGTGAAGAATAGAGTAAGCGGCTTGTGCTGCTGATAATGATAATAGTCTATTTCAGACCTCTTATATACACTCTTGTCTTTCTTTCCACCTTTTTTTTACCTTACCTTCATTTCATACCTATCTTACTTAGTTACTATGATCTTGAACAAGAAACATAGTACGTCAGAGAACCTGGTTTTATTATCAAGGGACATTGAATTTGTTTCTCCTCTCAAGTTTCTTCTACTTCTTCAATATATACAACAGTTTGTAGTGGTTGTGAAGATTCTGCTATGCTCCATCATAAAAACCAGAGAATCCCAACGATCTTTTTCTTTTCTCTTGTCTTCTGCATGCGATAATGGTGTGTTTCTGATAGCGATTTGCGTACAATACTGTGCTCTACATTCCTTCCACCCATTTTCAAGACTGTTTACATAGAAAAACTGTTTAGTAGAAGAAAAACGATGTTGAATTGAAGCAATAGAATATAGAAAAAAGCACAGAAGACAGCATGAAGCCTTGTTTTCTGCTGGTCTTCTCTCTCTGAGCCTGACTTTCTTTCAACAAAAATGTGAACCTGAGTCTGAGCCTACTTTCTATTAGGATTACATGGAAAGCAATATAGAAAAAGAAGTTGATTTTTTTCGTCTTCTATTTCCACGAATTGGAATGCTTTGTTGGAACTGAACTGCTCAGTAGTGTGCTCTTCTTGCTGTGTAATCCGAATTTATTAGCAAACTTTTTTTCGTCTTCACAAATGCCACCAACGATATAACCACGAAAGAGAAGATGGCAATATATACTCGACCAACTTTTAAAGTTGGATGCAAGCTGGGATTCCACAGTCAGTCGGTAGAGTGGCTGCATTCGTGATGGTTCCTTGTACTTCTTAGAGCTCTTCTTCATCTTGTTCAAGAGGATTCTTCCGTGCTATTCAGAGTAAGACAAAAAATAGAGGCGATCTCTTGAGTATTTAAGTGTAGAGAAAAACAAAATCGTATATTATTTACTTTTTTTATTATCAACCAGACCAGTAAAGAGGCTAGCAGTAGTTTTGTATGTACACTAGAAGTAGTAATAATCATCAGCCTTATTGCACTTTCACTTAGAAGACAAAGCCAAAACTATCAATAAACACTGATAGTGCTCTTTTTCCAAGTGGAAAATCCGTTTCATTTTTTATTCAGTTCAGCTATTTTGGTTTGGCTTTAGCATTTATTGCGTTTCACACAACGTTGACGCGGTGGACATGCTGTTGTGTTGTGTATTTTGGAAAGAGAGAATACAAGAAAAGTCTAAGAAACAATAAATGAAAAGGGATAAAAAGCTTTTCCTTTTATTTTCTTGTGCCTTATTGCTTCCTCATCGGCACGGCACAAGTACGCTTGAAATTCTTGTTTTGGTCCTTTTTGCATGTGTTAGTATTGACGCTTACAATAGTAGGGACCTCAATTTTTTCCATGTCAAAGAAGTCTGCATTTGCCTGCCTGCCTGCACGAAGCATGAAAGAATTTTTTTTCTACATTATTGAAAATCTAAATTCAATGCTGCTACTTTTTCCATTTTCTTGAAGAAAAAAAATGCGAAGGCGAAAAGGAAGTGAAGTAGTCAATGAACGAAAATCGCTGAATAACGTCCGTTTTATTATGGCTGGTCGGATTTAGTTGGCGGTTCATACTAGTAGATTGGATGGTGATACACTGTTTTACTTTCTTATAAAAGAATCGGTCAGGTTTCTCAAGTTTCGGCGAGCTCTCAGCTGCACACTCAAACTTGTCTTGAGTGAAACTTGAACACATGCGGATCTGTTACTTAATAGAAAATCCTACTTTCACTTCATACCCTAGTTTTCGTCTTGCCATTTTTTCAAGTGATATGATCCTACTTGACTTTATGTGCTGTGCGTGATTGTGCTTTGCGATAAGGTATACAGACGTATAATATAGATATGCATAGATGAAGAAATAAGTTTTCGTTTTTTTTGGAAATTACTTCGTTGTGAGCTTTTAAACAAATGTATAAAGCAAAGCCTTATGTGATTGCGATAAAAGGAAGGAAAGCTTCTTGGGGCACGCATTAAATTGTAACTACTCTTATTTCATAGTTAAAAATAGTTTTCTTTAATCGACGGGAAAGAATTAGGGCTCCCAGAAAAAAAAGTTTATTTTCTCTCTTCAAATTTTTTACTTAAACTAAAACGAACTACGAACACCACACATTGTTAAACGAATAGGCTATAAAAGTTTTGGAAAAGAGGTTTATGCAGACAATGCAGCTTTCCAGATACTTAAATCCATGGCATGAAATTACATACATATTAGCAAGTTTATGTATCATTCATCATTACCAGAATCTGATTTGATTTGGAAAAGAAAGTTGAATAGAAGGATTAAGTACATGCGAGAGGAAAGCATTAGAAAAAATTGCGTGGTATGATATTTTGCTAGTTTCAGCCTCACGGAAAAGTTGGGCACCCGAAATCCGGAATATCTAAAGTGGAACTTCCTTCCTTTTTTCCCTCCCAATTTTTCTGGACAAGGTAAATAAATTGAGGCACATTCATTAAACTTTTTTGTGGTATTTTACGAGGTGCTCACAGTAGTAGCAGTTGTTCCAGTAGTATAATATTTAATGAAATCATCAAAATTTATGTCCCTTTTTACCTCTCCATTCATATTATTAATGCACCAGTGTGCAATTCATTTTTTTGGAGTGGATAGTTGGTTTGAGGACCAAAATGAACTTCAACCACAATCACAACTAATGCGTACAGAATTTTTGTGTTGTAGACGGTCATGTAATTTTGGTTGATCATTTGCAGCAGCGCAGAGCTGAATTTAGTACACACTTTTGAGAACGGCTAAACTGACTGCTTTACACAAACCCACAGATCGTGCTCTTGTTACACGTTTGTCAGGTAGTAAATCTATGTGAGTTTCGGTAAAACTAGAAAAGGGGTCCCCCACTTGAAAAAACATGAAAAGGGCAAAAAAGCAATATGGATAACCTTAAAAAAACTAATGCTACAGCAGAGGATATGAGACACATACACGTTCACATGACATGTAACTAGTTTCCAGTCAAACAGATCGGAATTGAGACATTCCCACGTTTTCACTGCCAACTCGATCATTGCCAAATTGCCAGTTAGTCACTCTATTATTTTGAATTTGAGCCCAAGTGAAAGTAATGAAAGGGTATATGAGAGTGACCTTCAGTTAGTAGGAACACCGATAGTACTACACATTATCTATCATGTTCATGATCATATCACATTCATCTTCCACAACAGCTTCAAAAGTCTTTTTCTCTATATGCTGTACTTGTGCAAAACTTTTTGCCCTTTTTACGTCAAACAAATTTACCGAACACGGACAGACATTCACACTCCCATTCAGTATCAACTTTTTTTGAGTTGGAGTTTATGGAATTGCAATTTTGTTCTACTCAAAAATGTCTGTACACTTCTATAAAGTTAATCTTTTTAAACATTTTTTTGGTATGGTATGATTATGATTACACAGTATAGATACAAGGGGCACGAGTAGCATATAAACGGAAACGTACAGTATACAGAATACTTTGTATCGTTTTATTTCATATGGATGTATGTCGTGGGAAAAACTTTTTACTTTACAAAAGCTTAGGTTACAAGTTCAATTCATTCTTTTAGTTTTTTTTATTCCCTTCAGGTCCCATTATATAAAATGTACACAAACACATGGTGCATAATACTATTCCTCAAAGTACAATTTACGTGCATAATACTCTCTCATACAGAGGTAGTTTTTTGCAAGGTGAAAGTTTGCTTGTTACTCTCTGCTCGCTGCTTTCTACTGATAATGCAATCAACACAGCTATTTTTACGTGACTCTTGCAATATTCTGTCAGTTGATTTATAGGGCTACCTTGTATTTATTGGGTTGCCTGTAATTGTGGCACTTTTTTCTCATGGCATCATGGCCATTGCTTATTGCCTGCTCTGCTGCGGCTCCTTTTCCTGTTTTTTATTCTTCTTTGAACATATGGAAGGCACACCGCAAGCTTTTGATCTTTTTTTTTGGTCAAGTCCATATGAATTGAATACACGGTAGAAATGCAAGCATCGAGGTAACTTTTTTAAAGCTTCTCTCTGTTTGTTGCCACAAAGAAGAATGTAAACAGCTCAGGAAACGTTATGAGCTTTTTTTTATTATAAAATCTGTATGTGCATTTCGTTTGTTGGAACCACTTGCCCTTTTATCTCTGTTGGAAATAGTATTAAAAGTAGACAAAAAGACAAAAACATTTATAATTACGGAGAGAATGTTTGTGATGCTAAAGACGATTATGGTATGCTTCGGCAATAATCTATGTTTGTTTTAAGCAGTCCTTTTTTGTGGTAAATACCAAAAAAAAACATTTGTACTAAATACTTTGATGTTTGTACAATACTAATACTAGTAATCAGCTTTTAGAGCAAAAAAAATTCTAATCGCCACCCACACATATATCACCATCGCCAATTTATTTTGGGATTGCACGTCCGCTTTTTACATAGCTTTGCTGAGATGTAGATATTAGTTGCATGTTTCCTTGATGTTTAGAGGCATTTTCATTTAAATTAATTAAAGTGGGAATAAAAAGTGAAAAGTTTGGCGATAAAAATATTAAAGTTTTTATGTACATTTCAATTGAAGGGATCAGAGCAGAGGAAATTGGTGTGCTTCTGGCAAAAGAACAAGGAAAAGCTGTATTCATCAAAAAAAGTAGTTCATTGTATTCTCTGCACCCAAGCCAAAACCAAGCAGATTGTCTTGTAGTGACAGTGCTAACCAGACTTGCATGGTGGTGGTAAACGGTGGAAAAACCCTACTTAATGTGTTGTAATAGATAGATCGACGGACAGAGAGAATAGTGAGTCAGTGCGAGTCAGTTCTCTAAAGAAAGCAGAGGTCCTTTATATACAAAAGGGAACATATCAAAAGCTTTCGCCTCCTACACCACCACCACCTTCACCTCAGCTCCTCAACAGACACACAATCACAATCAGTATCAAAGCAGCAGCCTCCGCGCTTTCGTGTTTCATTGTGATAGCCTGAGTGACTCCTAGTTCGTTGTTCTCCAGCAGCATTATATATTTCCAGGTCCCTGAACACTGAAAAAATATCATATCTACTTTTGTATGCTGGCAAAAACTTGGAGCAGCATCACATCACCGCCACCGCTGAATGAAAATCCACAAAACCACTAGCCACAACATCAGAAGTCCTTAAGTATCGCTACCGGCCACATATAAGCCACACAGCAGCGGGATCTCTCGTCGATAGTTTCCCATCTGCTTTTGGTGTCTGCAGTCTGCAGAAGTCTGCACGAAAGCAAAGTCTCTTCAATCACTGGTGGTTAGGTTTAAGCCTAGACTACACACATAACACATTCATTAAAATATAGCATCATCTACACTATACAAGGTTGTTTTTCATCCTAAACAATATTTTATCCCTGAAAATAAAATAAATTTATTTTACCTAACTTCTCATAACCCAAGAAAAAAGAGAAATTTACATGAAAGCACTTTTCATGTATGTATGTATATTTTTATCTCTAACTGGCACAACTGCATAGTAGAGTGCTTCAAGGCTTCTGATTTTCGCACACAAACTATACTCAACTCAACAAATTTGTTTTAGTACCCTGAAAATGCAGTGGTTCGTGTGTGGTATTGTGAAATGCGTGTAACTTTTGAGAAACATGTTTTAAAATTGAGAACTAACAAACAACTGCTTCATTTAACTCGTAGAGAAACAAGTACAGTGTTGTGAAAAGACAATATACAATATACAAAGAGTTCTTGTTAGCAGGGTACCAACTCCCGAGGTCAGACAAGAGAAAATCTGCTGGCACTGTTACTCCATATTCCATACCATATCATCGTATAAAAATACATGAAGCAGCAAAAGCAACTAAACAAGGAGGAACTTTGTTGTTGTGTAAAATCTATATGCGTTCTAGTAAAAACTAAATTTCATCCGAACAAACAAAACTACCAAATATTATCTAACACAACATAACACATATACAAGCCTAAAATACGTGGGAAACTGCATATCTTGTAGCTATCCTCAGAAAAATAGGGTACCCAAAAACTTTAACTTGAATTCGCAATTTGAACCTACGGGAAAAAGGGAAGTAGTAGCATCCGAAATTCGAAAACAAAAACAAGCAAAAGAGAAAGTTCAATCTCGATCGAGGAAAGCAGACAGAGAGAGAGAGTTTGCACGTCAATGTCCGCGTCAATCTAAGCGTGTTGTCCTGTCAGTGTTCTATAGACACATCCAGAGAATCGACGTGTTTGGAACTGAAAACTTTCCTGTTGTTCCTATGTTTTGGTTTCATATCCCCGTGTATACCAAAAACCAACAACAACTGAACTGATGCAACCTTTTATATCCGTTCCTCTCTGTCATCGGTAGTCAGTCAATCTTTTTTTATTTACTTTGAAAATCCAGAGAAAAAAGTTACTTGATCATCGTCATCCTCATTCCTGAACACTTTCATTCATTCATGATGGTCCTTACGAAACAGCCCTTATTCTAGGCTGTTTGTTAAACGAACATATATTCTATCGGTTTGGTTTGTTGATCTTCATTTGGTGCTTTTCCTGTTCTACTTTCCAACTCGTCAAGAAAAAAGGAAGCCAAAGGAACAACCAGTACCCATCACTATCATCAACCACAAGTTTTTGTTTATGTACTTAATGTGCCCCTTGTTGTCTTGAAAGTATCTGAGCTGGTTTCCATAAACTGTCGTTGTGTCACTTTGCCATTTGTACTATCATTGACAAAGTTTAATATAACCGTTTTATCATAAACTTATTTTGATTTTATGACTATAACTGCCACTCAACTTTTTTAATTCTTTTCTAAACACAATTATTTTTCATACCAAGTTTGTTCATTTTGATTCAATTTCAATCACACCTGTGCTTCTTCTTCCTTGGGGATCGGGTGTATATTAACCATCATCATTGAAGCGACATATTGAATTCTTTGCTGGCTTGTCGTCATAAGATGGTGAAAAGTTGGTGAAGTGATTTTCCATGTTGTTTATAGAAAAAGAGAACTAGCAACTAAATCAAATCAAGAGGAGAAATTGTGAGAGTACTTTGTTGGAATACATACAAATACATACAAAAGCTATTATAACGTTATGACGTGGGAGACTGTAGTAAAGTAGACAAGAGAAAAGTGAACAAAGGAACAGGAAGGAAAAAAAGAAAATGCGCTGCTACTTGCGTAGGTAGTTATTGTTCCCATTTCTTTAGTTTTTGGAGAAAAGTGACATTTAACTAAGTTCGCACTTGAAGTTGCGACTCTGTAAAAATATATATATAATGAGGATATAATGACTACTTCAACAAAATGTCAAGAATAATCAGTGGTGTATGGTGAACAATATAAAAACTCTACTTGGAACATTTTAAACAACATTTGGTTTTGCTTGTGAAGAAAAAATATCATAAACATGTTGCCATCAGGAGAAGAGGGGTTGGAAGGGGAAACGGGAACAATGGGTTAGTAGATTTACATTTTCTGTCAATATTGTTGCGTTAAAAGTAATAATTTATCATTAATTTTATGAATGGATGCGTGCTTACAGGTTGTATATTTCGCAACATCACTTTTAATTATGCTTTCTCCTTTTTCGTAGGAGGAGTAGCGAGTGGGTTATTTCATGCTCATAAATTAGATTAGTGTGTTGTGAAGCACTAGTTCAATTTCCGTTATAAATTTACGGAACAAAAACGAAAGCAAGTGTAAAGTTTAATTTCTTTACCTGTTGTATGTAATACGGTGGTACTCGATGCTTTTCGAATAATATTTTGCTGAGGGTACGTCAGTACGTATTACTTATGCCCAATTAATTTTTGTGGTTGGCTTCCTTCCGACCGAAGTGAAATAAGTAGAGTATCTTTGACAAGAGCTGAGCCGTAGTTCGTAGTTCGTAGTTCAGTTCAAAGATTGTTACATTTGCAGACACTTGATACCATACATATCGAAGTAACATGTACATACGTCATTAAGCGCCTGTGGGGCTCCTTCCACTGGAGTAATGAGCTCTGATTGTGTGAGATGGGAATATTGAGAGGTTTTCATTTCCATACCTGCCATGATGATTCCATGCAGGGCAAATGAATATTACATTAAAATTTATACATACCCTAGCCCTGGTCTGGATTTCAGATATATACACACATATATTTATGTAGAAGTTGCAAATTTACAATCAAAAGTCGTTCACAAATGCTTTGCGAGAATTACTCATTTTGTACCTTTTCCACTTTTCATCAAGTGTTCCATGTACCATCTGACACCAACACGGAGAGATGCAATGTGATCTTGAGTTAGACATAGACACATGTTTCGCGTGCATAAGGAAATGTAGGCTGGTACGGTACTTCTAATCGTTGTTCTGCTTGTAATTTGAGTTCATGTAAAATGTTGGTGGAAATGAAAGCAGACGAAAAGGAATTAAAGTACAAGGCAAGCTACAGCAGTTTAGAGTTTTCATCTCTAAAGAGAATATTTCTGCTAAAAAGTGAAAGTTGTAAAATATATCCCGCTGTTTCCATTACTAACAATCTGTAAATGTGGGCATAGGAGGGATATTCCGAATAACTAAGTCGAGACTGCTAAAACCTTTTTGCTTTGTTAGTAATCAAAGCTATATACCATTCAGTGTACACGTACCCTGTAATTTTCACTTTTTGCAGAAACTTACCCGGTATTATTTTTCCAATTCTTGCTACATTTTAAAGTATTATTATCACCACCGTTTACTTAACTTTACGCTATCCACTTGTCCACTAGAACATTCGCCTTTGCACCTGGTGCCTAAATAGTACCTGAGAAAGTCATATTTTATTCACATAATCTGTACACATGCACATGGCTATAAAACGTATGTACTTTTTATTGCAGTAATAATTTCACCTTGTACCAAATACGTCGAAGTTTACAACAAATTTCCATTCCTTTCTAAGATAAAATATTTACAAATGTGGATTTCCATAATTTACATGTTCTTTCTAAAACAATTGCCATTAAGGAGCTGCTGGAGTGCACATTAAATTATCATGTAGTTTTGTTAACATCATTCATAATTGTAAATTGCAACTGGAAGGAGACATTTAGAAAAGGCAATGTTTGCCAACTTGCCATCTTTAAAAACCTCATACAAGCTATACACATTCGAGAAAGGAAGACGCAACTTTGTCGAAAATGGGTTAAAAGCTTAATTCATAGAAATGTGTTAATCTCATTGCATTTTGCGGTGGAAGATAAGACACATTTAATCCTTATTGCCCTTCCTGGAAGCTCTTAAAGTATAATCTTTCAGAGAAACTATTCGTCTGTAAGGCAGTTCTGACGTGTTGTAACATTTTACCACAGATCTTCCAGTCTGAAAGTAGTATATTACCCCAAATTAGCAAGAAGTGCCAAATGGGCAATTCCAATTTACCCATCATGATCCTTAATAAAAAGGTAATTAAACTGGTATGAAACCATAAACCATACAATTTCGTGAAAAGGATTTAATTATTACGGCCAATGTTAACGTAAAATATGTAAACTTCAACACATTCTTTGTTGATGCCCTTTTCATTGCATTGCACTGGAAACACTAGACCTACATTTCTCAAAATGTTCTTGACCTGTGGAGAATTTTATAACGGTTTTTGAAGAGCACTGGTAGAATGCATGCCTTCCCTTGTTTTCCAGTTCACTGGAAAGTTTAATAATAAGATTAAGAGTAAATATACCTACACTTCATTTTTCATTATTTATTCATTTCACAACAAAGCAAACAAGCTAACATTGCATTACTCTTTTATTACTTGGTATTGCTACCAAAAAGAAAATGTGCTTTCAGTCGAGTAGAAATGCAAAGTTCTTCACAGCCAATTGAACTCTTTGGTTAAATTACATATCCTCATGCTGTCCATTTGTAGTGCTTTTAGTATTGCTGCTACAATACAACATCACAGCAAGTATATCTTGTGCATAGTCCCAAGTTAGTTGCAAATGTTGTCATTTGCATTCATTCCAAATAGTAACGGAAACAACCGTTTTCTTGGCCAGATAAGCGAATTATATGAGTGCGCTGGCCTGAAAGTGGACGGAAGTAAGAGTGGAATGTTTTTTTACGTTACATGAATCTGAATGTGTGTAGTGTAATAGTAATAGCTTCTTAACAAAAGCCATTTACCGACTTTGTACTTTTTGCTCAAAGTAAATACATTTTACATGCTTTTCTTATAGTAAGTACTGTGTTTAGTGTGTTAATGGATAGCTTTTGGCAAGAGCGGACTCACATAACCCCATCCCATATCTCATTTTCATATCACACATTCAATCCCTTACATCACCATTATTTTCTTCTTGTCGTCTATTCTATTACTTTACATTTTGTCCTTACTCCCTTTCAAAAAGGAAAGACGACAAGTGAGAAGGCCTAGTTTGTTTTTTTGCTCTGTGAAACTTTAGCCCTTCCGTCTGAACACGCGATCTCTAAATTATGCAGAATTACCAACAACTTTTCAAGTCCATTAATACGGTACTATGTATGCAACAGTCTGACTGAAATATGAAGACCGACCGACCACTCCAAGTCCACAGGCTTTAGTCATATTAGTTGTTATAGTGGTCTGGCCTGGTCTTGGCCTTCTTGCTATTTTGTTTTGTTCCGAAGACGATACAGTGCACTGTGCGCAATAGAATAGTCACAATCGCAAAAGTAGAATTATCCCGCTTTGTACATTTTAATTCTCCAGATGCTCGTTTTCTGCATGTTTAAAAAGAAGTTTTAAGATAGGATTAGGTTTTTTATTAAAAAGAGGTCTCACGTCCATGTCCACGTTCTATGGCTCTGGCTTCTTTGTATGCTATGTTTAATGGAAACATATAGCAGAACTATTTTACTATGCAAACTATGATGTATGAAGGCTATAAAAGCTAAAAAGGAAAGGTAAAAAAGGCTAAGGCTATTTGAATATTTGGGTTAACATTTTAGGGATATTTTGACAAATATGATATGTAAATGGGTAAACTCACAAAGCTCGCTCGCTCCTAGAACAACAATGTTTTATTCTGTGTATTTTACTGTGCATAAAACACAAAAAGCTTTCTTTTTATGCTGGTTATGCTGCTACAGAGGAAATCTTAGTATATTTGAATAGCGTATTAAAATGTCATTGCCATTCCATTACTTTTACCCAAATTATATATTTTAACAATGCAAAGTGTAAACTACTTTTAAAAGAGAGAGCTCTTAGAAATGCAAACAAAAAATTTCCTTTTCAACTGCCAGTCCCCCATTTCAACCCACCCAAGAACTGTCTTGTCCAAAGAACAACACTTTCTTTTGTAATCATTTTCGGGAAATATTTCCATCCGCTCATTACACTTCATGAGAATAGTCACTCACCTCATTCCACAGAGAGTCTGCATGTCATGTCATGTCAGTGCTTTTGTTCTTTTGAAAGAATGGAATAAAAACAATGAATAACTCCAAAAGTTGAAATGTATATTATTAAATTATACGTGGCCAGTGCGTGAGTTTTGATTAGTGGACATGACATGGGCATATTGTCTTCTCAGCGTTTTCTCTGTTTCGTAGTTTTACTTTCTCTGACCAGTTCTCAAAGTAATGTAGTAGCAAATGGTGGCCATTCATTTTTGTCAGTGAAGCAGGAAATGAAAGCTGAGAGTTGGAGTATGAACGTTGAATTATTCATACGCTCTTTTGCACCAAAATACTAAATATTCACATGTACATGTGTGTGCTATTTATCCAACCCGGTTTCTCATGTGTGTGGGTAAAATAAGTGGTTGTTGAAAAAGTGGGGGTGTATATTTGCTCTTTATAGTAAGTACTCTAACTACTTACTGTAAGAAAATCTTACATTGAGAGCCTACGTCATTCATTCAAGTTATGAAAATATTGTTTGAGTTGGCTACGCGAGGAATGTGTAAGTGTAATGCAAAAATATTTTATTGACTTTTTTTATGTTTCGTTAACGAGAAAAAGGTAGGAGACTTTGGCAATAGTTATATCATTGTTCTTCATGTGATGACTATTTTTGGTGGTACGTAGACGTTAACGTCTACGTCTCTGCGTTCCAAGATAATGAAGCATTAACGTCAGTGGTACCAGGCGGAGCATTATCATTATCGTCATAAAAATCATCGTTATTACATCACATCACATTCCAATTGAATGTTTTATACTTAATGGAGTGGCTATTAAAGCCAAGCCAGTGGCACCCAAGCTATATCATACATAAACAATGTTTTATTGTTTCTTGTGACATGTTTTTGTGTTCTACTGACATTGCTTATATAGTTTGGGTGAAAGGCTAATCAATAACCAAGTGGAGTGAGAGTGGCGAGACTGGAGAGTGCTTAGTTAGCTTCCGGTGATGTGATGATGTGTACACAAATGTAAATGACATGTGACATAAAGTTGTCACAAGGGGAAATTGTTACAACTGCCAATCATATTGTAGTCCAAGATTGAATATGGTGCAGTTTGAATTACGTCAATTGGTAAAAACTATGTATTCTAATTGAATGCCAAAATACAGACTGTACGCATACATTTTACTTATTTACGATGGGGAATTGCGTATCAGAATTTGGTCCTCGGGTGGAACATTTTATTCGGAAAGGTTATTAGTAAAAAGTTTTGGATATATTGCTTTCTCATTTTGCTGATACGTAAATTATGTATGGAGCTTTGTGCACTAATTAGCTGTGTAGATTAAGAATTTGCTGTGCTCTGCTTAAAAAGATTATATGAAGCATTAAATTTTGTGGATCTTGAGAAATTTCGATTTTTTGAGAGTTGTGCTTGCATCGCATGTCAATCTTATTAAAATGAGTTTAGTGGGAAAGAGTATTAAGCAAAGTAGCCCACAGGCATGAAAAAGAAAACAGTCATTCATTACATGGACATTTGAGAGATACGAGACATCAGAAAAGAGAAATGATGAAGATGAATGTTTGTTGAGCTTGTTTGATTTGTTGTCACTGCCAGCTTCATCCTTGTAATTCCAAGTGTCATTGTGTGATTTACAGAGCGGCTTGGATCTATGGATGTCACAGCGCCGCCACCCAAAGTTAACCAGGATGGTAGACGCAAATCTGTTTTCGCAGAAGCATATAACCCTGAAGAAGATGAGGAGGACGACAAAATGGTAAGGAGAAAGGCATTAGATAATTTGTTTTTGTTTGGTGTGGTGAATCTTTGAAGAAAAACAACCACGTTCGTTGGTCGATCTAAACCAAGCCACTATTATTCTACGGCGGGCGGGGGGACTAAAGAGGATTTTTGGAAATAATGAGCTTTACGAATGAATTTATAATTTATATGCTTATTTTCTTTTACAAAAGATTATGGCAAGATTATATATTTTTGGATGCCTATTATTTCGTGGAAGTTGAAAAGTTGAAGGCAAATGCATAAGTAGTTGGGTTGGGGTCTCGGTGGTGGTGGTGTGTGTGGTGCGGGTGTTTTTGATGATGTGGATTGGATGAGTAAAATGAGTAGCTTTTAGGAGATTAATATTCCAATTTATTTTCCAGGTGGTTCATCCAAAATCCGACGAACAACGGGCTCAACTTGGTGAAGCTGTCAAGCACATTTTACTATTCCGCTCCCTCGATAATGTAAGTCAAACAGCTTTCTCCTGCTTTTCTTATATGCGTGATCTGAAATAGGACAAAAAGTTATTAGCGTTTTTTGTCTTGTCTCTACGCAAGAAAGCATGAAAATGAAAATACTTAAAAAGTTTACTTTGTTTGTTGCATGATGCGTGCCTCACAGGACCAAATGCAAGACGTAATAAATGCCATGTTTGAAAGGAAAGTAGCTGCAGGTGACTATGTCATCAAACAAGGAGATGATGGAGACAATTTCTATGTTATTGAGTCGTGAGTACAATATATTTTATCAAGATTTCTTCAATTTTATCAGGATTTTGGCTTGATAATTTCATACTTTTTGCAGAGGAAAGTACAAAGTATTCGTTCAAATGGAGGGAGAAGGACAGGAACAGAAACAGGTGGCTTCTTATGATAATACAGGAAGCTTTGGGGAGCTCGCTTTAATGTACAATATGCCACGTGCAGCCACTGTCCAGGCGGAAACTGATGGAAGTCTTTGGGCCATGGACAGGCTGACTTTTAGGAAAATTGTGCTGAAGAATGCTTACAAGAAAAGGCAAATGTATGAGAATCTCATTGAGTCGGTGCCGATGTTGAAGACTTTGGAGGTTAGACTGAGATGCAAATTAAAAAATAATAAAGATCTGTCCCAGTTACAGTGGATGTCATAAAAAACACGAATTGCAAGAGATTTTTCCTTATGTGTATTTATAATTCTCTTTTTGTAGAGTTATGAACGCATGAATTTAGCAGATGCGCTTCTGCCGAGGTCATTCGGAGACGGAGAGACAATCATCAAACAAGGTGATGCGGCTGACGGAATGTATTTCATGGAAGATGGAGAAGCCAAGGTTGTCAAAATTGACAATAACGGGGAAGAAAAAGAGGTAATCTATTCACTAGAAAAACACTCAAGCAATTGGATGACATGCAGAGATGACCTTCGTGTCACTCGACTCGTGTCTTGATGACTTCATCAACTCAATAAATTATCACAAGCTGTCTGTTTTCTCTTCCCTTTTTGTCAGATTAACAATATTTCAAAGGGTGGATACTTTGGCGAGCTTGCTTTACTAACCAATAAACCTCGTGCGGCTACTGTGAGGGCTGTCGGAAATGTGAAGCTTGCATGTAAGAATCATCCATTCAATTTATATTCCTTTTTATCATCTTCCCATATTTTATTAGCATCTTTTCCGTTTCCTCTTGTTTTTATAGTCTTGGACGTGGATGCATTTGAGCGTCTTCTGGGTCCTTGCATGGAGATTATGAAGAGAAACGCTGATGAATACGAGCAACAGTTAGTGAGCGTGTTTGGATCCAAATCTGCCATATCCGATATTCGGTAAAAAACACAACGCTGTTCAAAATGGGATCCTTTATAAAAACTGTTGCTTAATGTTATAATCCTTGTCCGCCAATCTCCAAATACATTTTTTAGTCAATCTCACAAAACAACGCCAAGCTAAAAAGAAATAACGCATTTATGATTTAATCTCGCGAAAATACAATTTTTTCTATATTGTGCGTTATCCTCCAAAAAAATCTGTATTTACCAAAAGTACCTAAATGACTAGAATATACATATATACTACCCAACATGTCAGTGTTGTAAAAAGAAACATCCATAAAAGCTGATATCTTTGAAATATGACGAAAAATAAATAGATTTTGAGATGAAAATGCAGGTTATCTTTTATGGAACGTAAATAATAAATTAAACTGATCAAATATACTAGACTTGTGTTTTACCCACATCGATCGCAGATATTGATTCAAGATATTATGTTCCCGTTTTATGATACAGTTAACTTGTTTTATTCTGTAACTTTAGACATCAGATAAAGTAAATGAGTTATTCATTACATCCACGTGTACTGTTTTACTGTTGCTACATGAGTAGTGCTTTACACAGACAATTTACAAAAAAATCCTTCTTATTCCAAAACAAAAGATTATTTTACGTCAAAATACTCAGCATTTTTAGTGTATCACGATGCCCCTATGTCAATAATACCAAGTTTTGTTGACGTCGACCCACCACACCGTGTAATGCAGTGCAGTATGAGGAATCAGTGATTTCGAGTACACTGAATGAACTGTCAATGTAAGCTGGTCTTACGTGACATGACACGTATAAATTTTGATTAAACAAAAATGCACATTCAAAACTGGAAACTTTTCGTTTTGGAGACTTCATATCATATCCAATCGACAACTGACTTGGGTCCATCGAATTGATAATGCTGGTTAGCATTTTATAAACCCAACCCACTCACACTATCATGATCGTAATATCTTGATATGAAACCTCGATAATAGAAATATGATAACTCTTTTAAATCCGATTGTACGAATATACTTAACAGTGTAGAATAGGAATGTCATGTGCTTCTATTATGCTTCATTGGCTATATGATATTTGATGAAATATAGTGTGTTAAATATATCCAATATGAGATGAATTTACTGTGAATTGCCAACCCATTCTTCATTTTTATTGAAGATATAATGCAGACACTTTCAAAAAGGTGTATAATGATAAAATATGTTTTATGCTATAATGATCATGTGTAATTTTAGAAAAATAAAAATGATGTACAAGAAAGGATTTTTGAGAGATTTTATTTCATATTTTTGAAATTTTGGAAGATCAAGAAGTTTCCATTTCTAAACGAACCATGGACATTCGGGATGTTTTTTCATGCTGTGGGTAGATAAAACAAATGTATTCCAGGTAAATTGTAAAAAAATATAAAAGGATGCACACGTGTATAGCATGATGATTTCTTGAAAATGAACTTACTCGGTAAAGCCTGGGAATGACCTGCCAGCATCTCCCTTATCCAAAGCTGTAATTCTTGCCATATCCACATTGGTCAGTTCAAAGTCGAATATCTACAAAATACAATTATTATTTTAACAGTTCATGCGAATAGTTATCTCATCTGTCATCTTCTGTCATCATTTGCCTAACAAAGAAGCTCACCACCGCGCCCACATTCGTATTATATTTCATTGTAATGTTGACCTAAAAATAAAAAGAATAAAAGACCCCCACTCGTTACCTTCAAATTCTGTTGAATTCTTTCGGGATTAGTACTTTTCGGAATGACGACCAAATTCTGCTGTACGAGGAAGCGGAGAAGTACCTGACCAACACTTTTCCTGTGCTTCGTAGCAATGTCCATTATGACAGGATCTTTCAGTAAGTTGGGCACCACAAACTTCCTAGAAAATAAAAGCCATATCATTACAATTTACAATAGTGGAAAATTCTAAAAGATATTGTTAGAAAATTTCTCCTTTGCAATGAAATAAAATGAATGCCCCCGAGTGACGACATAATATTAAAAATCTTGGAACTTTAAGGGGGGAATAATAAATCTGTGACTCAACATGACAGTCTCTGTCCCGCATTTCTTTGAAATGCTTTTGTACACATAATCTTCTTAAAGGAAATCAAATCAGATTTGTTTGAAAATTGCAGAGAAATGTATAGATATATTTCAATGAAAGGACAGACTACGAACATTGCTGCAAATGAATCGGGGTTCCTTCCAGGCGAGCCAAGTGGGCCATATGCACAAAGAGTAATGCCATGCTTGGCAGTGTAATCCCGTAGCTTCCGGTTTTGGAAGTAAGCGTGAATTTCAATCTAAAAGATGACAAGGAGAAAAGGGAGATTATTTTTTTGGTCTGTGGAAGACTTAAATGGGGGTTTTTAGGAGGAATATGTATGTACTTGATGACTCGCAGGAGGGATTTTGGCAACTTTCATGATCCTCTCTATCTGCTTTTCGTTGAAATTGGAAATTCCAATAGCTCTAAGTTTCCCAGTCTCCACATGCTTTTCCAACTCTTGCCAGATAGCCTCAAGATTGGTGCTACGGTCGTAGAGAACGTTTCCATCGGTATCCATTGGAATGAGTACGTCTTCCCCTTGATATTGAAGACCGAGGGGCCAATGCATCAGGTAAAGATCAATATAGTCCAGTTGAAGTTTTCGGAGAGAGGAATTGATGAAAGTTAGTACTCTCTCAGGAGCCATTGCATTCCAGGGCAGCTGGGAATAAGCAAAACATAACAAATATGCAGAAGAGTGTTTTTTTCCGAAACAAAGGTGTTTTATAACAATTCTGAATGGACAAAAATAACTGTCTCAAAGTTAGTTATTTTTACCTTTGTTGTAATAAAAAGCTCTTCCCTTTTGATCTTTCCAGAGTCCAGCCATTTTCGAAGGACGTTGCCAAGTTTGTCTTCATTCATGTATAGAGTGGCTGTGTCAAAATGTCTGTAGCCAGCTTCCAGAGCAGCGTCTACAGCTCTTTCCAACTCTGCTGCATCTTCAGTCTATATTTGTCGAAATAGAAATTCCAAAAATAAAACGCTCTTTTTTGAAGACTTCTAGTATTTCGAATTAAATGTGATACAAAGAAAAAGCTAAAAATATGAAAGCAAATGAAATGATTTTTTTAGATTGAACTAAAAATACCTGCCACATTCCAAGCCCAACTAGGGGCATTTTTTGCCCCGTGGGTAGATCCAAATACTTTTGCTGGGTAGCCATGATGGTAAAAATATCAATTATATGGAACAATTAAGGACGACGAAGCCACAGCTGAATGAATGATGATGATGTGCTCTTATGGACGAAATGGAAAATTACTTTTATACTTTATTTTTATGTCGAAACTGGTGCATTGTTATCACTTACAAATCGCTTCCATTTCATGCTAAAGTATTGTAGCGCTTATCAATACTTCAATAATGATGATAACTAATAAATTATGATCTTATATAAATAAGTACCATAACATGCAACATTGTAACGTTAGCCCTGACGTTAAACAAATTTACTCACGTTAGCAAAGTAAAGTGTTTACTGTTTTCAGCTTTCTTCATTATCATTGCATTGGCATAACGGAGCAGAGTTATATATAAGTTATATCTTATCATTCATCATCACAATATATACATTGAAGCACATAATTGCTAGTAATCATGAGACTATGGTTTAAGTGAGTGCTTATTAAATATTTGTACTATTTTGGATACACCCATTCGTGTGCATTTATCTAGACAAATAATTAATTGACTACTTGATATTGATCCTGCATCATAAAACTCCATGAAAGTTGAACTTCAATTTCAGTGATGTGATGATGACATTTGGATGTGCTAGAAAACCTGGTGACTCTCAGTTTCATTCTCGTCATCTACATAAGTCAGATGAATGGGATTTCAAAGAAGAAATACTGTTGGCATCTTCATCTTGAATGTCTGATATTGTCAATTGTCAGTTCATATGACATGCATATCTAGCTAGAAATGGACATTGGCCATGCTTGGATTTTCGAAAAATGTTTATAAAGTTGGGAGTTGACAATTCATAAATGAAACTATACCTGTTGATCAAATGTAGTATCCACAATTGCCCAATTTCCTAATCAAAATGATTACATGAAAATTATCAATCGTACTTTAATCAGTTGTAATAAAATTATTTAAAAAAGAAACAGTTAACAAAGTCGAAAGTTTCTACAATGATACAAAAGAACACAAAATTCATTATGGAAGCAAGTTTAGCATTTTCCAAATGGATATTCTGGATGATGTTGCATTCTGAAACAAATAAAAGCATTGCCAAAATATTATTTTTATATCACATCTCTAGTCATCTATTACTTATATATGTAAATGCGTAGAAATTCTAGAATAGAATATGTGTCTGTACCCTGAACGGCCAGAAAATGATCTGCCAGCTTCCCCTTTATCCAAGCTTTCCAAACGTCTCATGTCAACATTCGTAAGTTTAAAATTGAAAATCTGTCAATGCCCCATACAATATAATGCTTTAGTAAATGTTTATTTTAAGTACCAAAAATTATTGCATGCCTGCTTTACGCAACATATGTCTAGTCTAGAAGAAATTTGCATTTCCAAAATATCTTACATCTATATTTTGCTGTAATCTTTCAGCATTAGTGCTTTTAGGAATCACCACCACTTCCTGTTGTACTAAAAAACGCAACAAAATTTGAGCTGGTGTTTTGTTGTGCTTTTTAGCTAAATCTGTCACTACTGGATCCTCTAACATATTTGGAATGTCACAATTTCTGCAAGAAAACAAAATCAAAATAATATCTTGAGCTTTTCAGAAAGTACATCAAATACGATTTTACACGAATAGTCTTTTAGCATTTTATGCAAAAATATATTGTAGCAAAAAAATACGCACATTGATTCCAGATTTTCTTGTGCTCGTCCCGGTGATCCTAAAGAAGCATAAGAGCAAATGCTTATATTATGCCTTCTGGCACAAGCTCTCAAATTCCGATTTTGGAAATAGACATGAATTTCTACCTTAAAAATTTAATAAAATATCTTTGTTTAGCATAAATGCATTCATTCATATATTTTTATACAGAATTTACACCAAACGTTTACTGTTTTACTTGAAGATTTGCCGGAGGTACTCTCGCCATCTTCATAATTCTGTCTACTTGCCTCTCGTTGTAATTCGATAGGCCAATATACTTTGCTTTCCCAGCATGTACCAGCTTCTCCATTTCCATCCAAACTGCTTCGAGATTAGTGTTTTTGTCGTAAATTATTTCCCCATTTTCGTCCACCGGGTAAAATGTATTTTCATCCACAAATTTTGTACCAACAGGACTACTACATAAGTATAAGTCCACATAGTCAAGCTTCAGCTTTTTAAGGGACAGATTCAAGAAATATTCTACCTTGTCAGGTGTCATGCCCGACGGCGGAAGCTAAAATGGTACAATTTGGATGAAAAGTAGAAAGGATTTACATTTTTCTGACTTGAATTTTTAATGCGATAATGCATGCATAGGATTTTTCGTGAAAGTATGTACCTTTGTTACAATGAATAGCTCTTCCCGTTTAAGCCTTCTTCCATCAAGCCAGTTTCTTAGAACCCTTCCTAAAATTTCTTCGTTCTGAGAAAATGGGGATGTGTCAAAATGTCTGTAGCCGGCTTCCAGGGCTGTTTGCAGTGCGGTTTCCATTTCATTTTGGTCATTGGCCTTTTTTCAATGAGAAAATATTCTTGTGTAAAACAAATTCATGCATTTTTTTGAAAACACGACAAGTATGGTTTTTTACCATCCACAGGCCAAGCCCAATGATTGGCATGTTTTGTCCATTAGGAAGCCGAATAGACTTCCTGGTTTCAGGATCCAGGTTAATTAATTCCTTTGGAGAAAGCATGCCTTTTATTCCAGGTTTGCAATTTGGTACGTCGCACTTGCACTTTATAGCCTTCAAACACAACAGCTAAACAGCGAGATGTTACCGAGATGCCCTACATCAGCAAATGTTGAAAAATAGCAACAAAGAGAATGCAATTATGCACTGATAGACAGCTTGGTTGGCATTGGCATATATATTTCGTTGTCGGTTCTGCAAAAGGCTTACCACACATTCAGCTCATTCAAAACGAATTTTAAAACACAACACCACACACACCGACACCCCACAAATTACAAAGAGATACTAAATTGCAGCGATTGGCAATGCAAATTGGACCAAACCAAGCTCACTTAACTTATAACATAACTGTACTTGAATTCTAAAGAAGAGCAAGGCAAATGGATAATTTTAGTGCTAAAATTATTGTAATTTTTTAACGTTTGATGAGCCAACTGCTTTTTCAGCAACACATAAAACGCTTAATTATGAAAAAAGTATGTGGCTAAATTGAGAACACAGAAGGAGAAAAAAATTAACAAAACTTAATCAGAGAATATATATTCAGTGAAATGATGATAGTTTAACTGTTTTCACAATCTTTTCATCCAACAGTCATCTCTCGTCATTGTGAAAATGAATGAATAAGCTAAAATAGTTATAATATTCTTCTTATAATTCTTGACTTGAACACTGACTCTCTTCTATAAACATGAACACATTTGTAATTTAAACTCTCGCTTATTCAAACCTACATCGACACCATTGAATGTTGTTGTTGTGTTGTGGATTGTATCGCTGTTCAACTTTAAATGATGATGGTTGGTAAAAATGATAATATTCATAGACGAACGATACTAGTTGTTCGCTGCTTTGCTTGCTTGCGGCCTGCTTTTTAAACATGAGAGAACACACAAGAGAGAAAAAAATCACAACACCAAATAGAGAAACAGAAATTACATAGTTCACAACCACACGAACGACATCCATTTGAAAGAATGAAAGAAAAACTTAACAATTTTTACATTTATATGTTGACCTTGAAAATTTGTCATGCGAAAATATATACAGTCCGTCTGCGTCTGCCTGAAAAAAACTAATGGTACCGCTGGCAGGGGTAAATGGAATGCAAGCTTGGATTGGAGTTTTAAAACAAAATTATTATATTGATGATGATGAGAACAACACACACATGCCAGGCATGTGAGCCTGAAGCTGTTTTTCTCATTTACACAATCGTTTGCATGGGTGGTGGCTTATGGGTTAAGTTAAAAGGATACCTGCATATTTTTAATGGTTTTGTATGATTTAAATTGAAAAAACAAACATTTTATTTAAAATATCTGTTAAATATTGAATAATAATTTGCATCTTGGCTTTAATGGATTTTCCATTGTTGCGCTGTTGGTGTTTAAAAGTGCTTGTCATCGCAGTAATGAATGTCTACTTGTTTGATAGGGGCAAAAGGCTAAAGCGTATAAAATTGTGATGATCTCACTCACCTCACTCGCTTTTTACAACAGGTAAACATGATGTTGTAAAACTGTGTGTACAAGTTCCTGTTTTTTTCTCACTCTTTCTAGCTATCAAGACGCTTTGAGAAATTCTATACGTGCATGCATCATTTTTAACATGCAAAGCTAAAAATGTAATGTAAAGTGTTATATGGATGGAGTATTTTTTAAATGCTAAGTATTTCTTATGGAATAGGGTCAAAGGGAACTTGAGTTGAGACTAGCATGATGGCAGGTCAAACATTTTGATTGGCTGACACTCGGAATAATTAGCAAATACGCCCATTTCTGGTTCTGCTAATTGCACGTTTTATGTTACCTTATTTTGTGTAATATGCAAAGGGTCAAATTACATGCTTTCATGTAGTAATTATCGAATCACTGGGTATTTCATTGCATGAAAGCATGTTTTTTTTCTCAAAAAAGATGTTTTAATATTTTACAGCTGCATAGCAGAGAGCACTCGTAAAACTGAGGAACCTCAGTAAATAAATTATAAATTGTAGGGCTGCAGGGTTGTAAAAAAACGAAAGGTTTGTTGTTGAATTGTTCATGTTTTGAGATTTTCACTTGGATGGCATTCGGAGAAACTAGTCATGAAAATAGCAGCAGGATTCTGTTAGAAGCGTAAAATTCATAATCATATAACCATCTTATATTATGTTCATAGAAGCATGAACAGCAATATATATAATAGATATATTGACGAGATTGATGCGGTTTTGAAAATTCTGTAAAATTATTCATGTCGTAATTCTAAATTTTTCCAGCATTTTTGGGAAGGATCACATCATTCACATCATAATTTTCCATGAGAAACTCATAATAGAAATAGATAGGTGATGATGCTCTGATGGTGATGATGCTCTGATGGTGATGGTGATAGAGTGTAATATTTTTGACAAACCCAACCTACAAAGCAAACAAAGCAAAGCAGTTAAATATACACATTAGATTAGTATTTGGCAAAATTTCAATTTTTCATTGGTTTCCGATTTTTTAATGTGAAAACTATATTTTCAAACCCTTTACATCTTTTAGACTTACAAAAATGCAATTATAGTTTTTTGTAGTTTTTAAACTTTAAAATCAAGGTGTTTAAGATAATGTATGTAAATGCGCTGCGCTTTGCGCTTAACACTTGCCACTTGTGGTCCGGTTGGTTTAGCTGTATGGATGTTGTATGCTTTCCTTCGCTCTATGCTTGCATCTTTTTTAACAAGTTAGTTGGTGCACCAACGCACGCTGCGCTGCTGAGCGTACGGAATGGTGCATGCTGCAAACTAGACAAGCACTAAAAATGTGCTTGAAACATGTGACAAGAAGCAAACAAGCATGTGTGCATGTTTGTTTTGAAGTGTAGTTTGGTATGATCTCCAAGTTTTGTTGATTGATTGATTGTTTGTTTTGATCAGTGAAAAGTTTAATTAAAGAGACAAGTAATCAGACAGTTGAAAGGATCACGTTACGTTGTGCTTAGCTTGGATATTTAGTGGAGTTGTTTTTAGCTTAAAAGAAAGGAGATTATCCTCCGAAATTGTTTCCAATGTCTGGAGCTGGAAATTCGATGACTGGGGATGGCAGGGCGGCTATTGAAAAAACGATTTCTGTTGTGCAATCAGATATTTTTAAGAATATCGGTGAAGATAAGCTTGATCATGTCTTTGAGTTGGAAAGGTGTATCAATTGGATAAAAGAAAATAATTTTCAGAGGGTGAGTAGTCCGTAATTATAAAGTTGTAAACATTTTAATCCATTCACCATTGAATTTTGATAAACTACATATTCAGTTTTACATCATTTAGTTTTTTATCTTTCCCGATTGTGTGAACAGATTTGTCTCCAGTTTCCTGATGAATACTTAGCATATTCCTCCAGGATACTGGAACATTTATCAAAAACTACTGGCCAAACTTTTTTCATTCTTGCTGATTCAACATATGGAAGGTATGATACCACTGGAAAATATCATTCTGTTAGATTTTACATTTTAAATGTTGCGTATTTTAATTTTAATCCATTTTACTACGTGTTATTCTTTTAGCTGTTGTGTAGACGAGAAGACGGCTCAACATGTACCTGAAGCAGACTCCATAATTCATTTCGGTCCATCCTGCCTGTCCTCCATTTCAGGACGGTTCCCAGTTTTGTACATTTTCACCCGGCCACCATTAAGTTTAGAAAAACTCGTGAAGGTCTTCCGACAAAATTTTAGTCCTGACGAGAAAGTTTTAATTTTATATGACGTTATTTATGAGAACGCAGTTGGTAAGTTAAAAAATATAACAACATTTAAAAACTGGCTTAAAAGTTGAAAGTATACCAAACTAATTCCTTCTTTTTACTCTGATTTACAGATGGCCTTTTCGAACAAATAAAACAAGACTTTCCACTGACCAAAAAATCTACATTAATTGTGCCTACCACCTCTAATGCCACTTGCCCTGCTGTAATAGTTAAACACAATCGTATCATCCCTTGCGACACACCCGAGGATGTGGAATCTCACAAAATATTTTTTGTTGGTCAACGCGCCCTCCCCAATCTTCTCCTCGCCCTGCCAAACAACACCTTCAAAGTTTATGATCCAGCTCAAACGTCACAAGAATCAGTCTCCACTCAAACCTCCGCAATTAATAAATTGATTAGAAAGCGAAGCTATTACGTAGAAAAGATTAAAGATGTTACATCAGTAGGCATTCTAGTTGGTACTCTAGTGGTACAAAATTATCTCAACTTGATTGACAGACTAAAGCAAATTTTGCGTCAAGCTGGAAAGAAATACTATGTTGTATCGATCGGTGAAATTAACCCTTGCAAATTAGGAAACTTTATGGATATAGAGTGCTTCGTTTTTGTGGGATGTCCAGAAGTAGTAAATTATTACATTAGTGACGAATCAAAGGGACAATTTTTCCAACCTATTCTTACTCCTTTTGATGTAGAGCTTGCTTTTTGTGAAGGTGTTGCGGAGAAGTGGGGCCAAGAGTATGTAATTAATTGGACATTTTTAGTGCAAGATGGTAAGATATACAAAATGATTGATAAAATGAAAGAAATTTGGTCACTTGGATTATTTTTATTTCGTTTGGAAAGTAATATTATGTCGTTTTATTTGTTTTTTTGGTAAATTACAGGCTCTCCAAACGTGAAACAAATAGAAGAGGACGTATCGCTGATTACTGGAGGAATGCGCGCAGCTCTGATAAACTCGTCAATAGAAACTGAATCAGGTTCTGGGGTGGTTAACTGGAGAGGTTTAAGTGAAAAGGAAGAAATTGTCAATGATCCAACAAAGGTGTATGAAGGCAGAAGTGGTATCGCTGCGTCTTATGCTGATGAACCACCTGTCAATGTTAATACAGCATAGCGATTAAAATAGAATATAGCTTTATAAATTATAAATACGCTAAAAATTCTATTCTTTTCTAAATTGTTGTAAAAATTACTTGATACGTTAAAAATTACTTGTAAAAATATTACCTGTGATAAACTCTGAATATTACACAATGGACTATATTTTTTAAATGTTTAGTATCGTTTACGAGCTATTCTTGACGCAAAGCAGCCTTTAAATGACTGAAATCGTATGTCGATTTCTCCTTCTTCAAGCTAAAGTTAAAAAGAACAGTTACACCAAATTACATTGCTATATTTTAAGTTACTTCTTTTAATATTTTATACTAGTAAACTTTTTCTTGGCTTCACTTACCTCATCAAATGAATAAATATCATGATAACAAGACGGACTCATGCATTTACGAACACATTTTAACTTGTCCATTTCAACAAGGCCTAAACACGATGGGGTTTGTTCACAAGCTGCCTCCCATTCCCTCCACGCAATTTCCTGTTTAATTTCAAATTATTAGAAAATACTTAAATGCAAACTATTGCAAACTCGTTTTTGTATACATTTTTTAAAAAGATTTACACAAAACAGTGAAACACCTTACATTTTTAGGAGACTCGGCATAATCAAACTCTGGGAAAGCAAAAACTTTCTCTGTACTTGTTCTTTGAGCTGTGGCTAGAATTACTAACGCAGTTAATAAAGGTTGCATAAGTACAGCTAATTGGAGGGGGTTAACTAGTGAAGTCATATTTTTCTTTGAACCAAACATGCGTGCAAATTGAACTAATTTATATTGTTCTTCATTTACGCAACATTTCTAACTACAAAACTTGGCATGTAGTCTTGAGTGAATGAATGCACAAAAATAAGAGTAAATGTAAATTGCTCTTTTTTGGAAAGTGTACTGAGGAAAAAAGTAAAACCGTGTAGGACAGGTGAGGTGACAAAAGAAGAAAAAATCTAAGCCTTTTTTGCGGCAGTTAGAATACTAATGCAGTCAACCTACACCTTACCAGCCTTTCTTTACATTCTATTCTGCCAATAATATCACGTAATGTGAATGTGAATGTATGTATGTTTTGTATACTTTTCACCGAGATACCCGGAACAGGAAAAATCAATAAATCTTCTAGCTTTCATTCTCTCTTTATGTGGTTCCTTTCCCCTTTCCATCTCTGTTTTCTCCGTACATGTTTTTGTGGTCTGCTTTTCCTGATGCATGCATATTGTGAATTTTGCTTTCATGCTATTCATGCATGCAGCATGCAACTGCATAATAATATTATGATGACTAATGAACATGTGCACTGAAAATTTCGCATTACATGAAAGGAGAACGCTGAACAGTTATCGTTATTATTTGTTAAAAAATCAAACAATGTGCAGTTAGTTATTTTTGAAAACAAAAAAGAAAAATGTGAAACAAACTAGCTTGTCGTCCGTGGTCGGTTTTGTTTAACTTGTATGTCATTGAATAAAAACGAAAGCCAAAACCCAATTAGTAATCTCGTTAGGTGCGGTTAAATGTCTTCTTGAAAGGGTTACTTTACAAATCGGAAAGTACAAAAAAGTGTTGTAGCTTCACACATGCATGATGATGGTCAAGCCGTAAGCAAAGCATGCTGAATGGGCTCCTGTGTACAGCAATTATCGTTTGTTTCGTGTCAGTGCTATACATGCAGCTGATATAACTGATTATTTTCATTTTCTAAGCTAAGATACATTAAAGTTTAATTTTAATAGCTAGTTACTGTCTCATTATTGTTCGAAATGGATATGGATGTACTGGGTATCCCTGTGGTAAGTTCTCACAATTAGGATAATTAGTGGTATCTCTTACGTCATCTTAGCTGAATACTTTTTCTAAAAGTCAAACTTTTAATACATGTGTTTAGGTCCTTGAAACAGTTCTAAAGCACTTGGACACCAAATCGTTGGCGGTTAGTCGTTTGGTAAACAAGACCTGGAACTATGAGGCATGTCGAATTTTGGAGGAACGAGTTGACATCACTTTCAGCACCCTCATGGAGTTGACAGTTTACAATGATTGCTTTGATCCTCTCCAGAACAACGCTGATATTGCCATACAATTTCAGTCGTTCTACTTTCAAAGCGTCTTGTTCATCGCGGCAGTTCAAGAGTATGCGTTCCGAAGTCTAAAATACTTGCAAATGGCCATTCGGAAATTTGTTGCAATTTCTGGCAGGCAAGTTACTGAACTCAAACTATGCATATTTCCCATGTTACCTGTTGTTCGAGATTTTAATCCTCCCCATCCTCCGGAAGTTATCAACTTTATGTACACTGAAATGGTGGACATGGTTTACCATCATTTTCCCAACTTGCAACATTTGAAGTTACTTTTCCTCATTACCATTCCTGGAAAAGCGGCGAGCAAGAAACCAGATTTCCAAGATCAACTGGACGCCCTCGCCAAAAACAAATTGAGGAATTTAAGGACGGTTTCAATTGATGTCAATGTTTTGCATATGGATCTTGGAGCTGATCCCTTGGATGGCAATGATGATGATGGTGAAGATGGCGATGATATTAATGTGCTTCCAGTTGGCAATGGATCTGATGATCCTGTTGATCCAGTAGATGAAGAGGGTCAGGGACCAGAAAGTTTCATGGTCTCCTATTTTATGAAGACGCTCTTAACCTCCGCTGTCCATTTGCAGTCAATCTCAAGCCAAAGCCCATCTCAGGTTCCTGAAAAAGCGTTACATCGATACTTATTCCGAAGTCTTCCTCTGATATCCCCATCACCTTACCTGAATCAAATTCAGTATCGACTGAAACTGACTGATTCAAATTTAAACTACTTTTGCAGTACCTTACACTTTCCAAATTTGAGCACATTGATTCTGGAAGTTGACGGGAAGAAGGTGAATGAAAAGCATTTAAACGAGCTACATACGCGCTTCCGCTATTCTCTTCGGAAACTGGATTTGAATTTCATTCGACAAACTTCAAAGCGTCATGTGCAACTGCCGCGTAGAGTTTCAATAGATAACTTGCGCTGCCTCACTCTGAAAGATTATCGTGGGTCATTTAACTGGGAAATGTTTCCTCTTTTGAATAACTTAACGCTGGAGAATTGCTCTATGCAAGGCTTTGCATCTTCATGGATTTATTGTTACCCCCAAGGCTATACTATGGACAACTGTACTTGCCAACCATCATCAGAATATTACAAGAGTTGGAATTTATGCATGTGTGCTCCTCATCCCCTCACCACTCTTAAAATCATTAGGGGACCTTTGGAACGAACGAGAGATTTCTGTACAGTTTTCGAGGATGTGGTTCCTTACTGCTTCAAGTTCTTGACTTCATTGACTCTGCAAAATGTACCGCCTTCCCTACTTACACCGATTTTTCAAGAATGCAAGAAGCTAAAACGGTTGGAAGTGTTCAAATGCTCACCGGATGAATTGAGTGATGCGGTTTTGTGCGGATTACGGGAATCTCTTTTGCGGAAGATTTGCCCTGTGGAGGATCCCATGGAGGGTTATGCAGATACGCAGGCGTCTCTGGTGAAACTGGTTGCATTTGCAATGAAGAGAGGGAAACAAAGCGTTCGTGAAAATTCCTATATTGGCAGTTTAAAAGGTAATTTATGCATTCTAACGTATTCATTGAATAAAGAATGTGAATCTCATTTTTTAGCAAATGTACTACTAACTGATTGTGGTGATTTTCTGTTTTTAAATAGAACTTCAATTTTTGACTTTGGAGGGTGGTTTTACTGATGTTGGTGTTCTGTACGGAGTTATCCAGTGTGAAAAGCTGATAAATTTGAGTTTGAAATCAAATGTAAGTTGTTCTTGAAAAAATCTATTTAATTACCGTGTGTGCCAAAAAGCGTGATAAATTGATTGCAAATATATTTGTCTGTTTTTTTCTGGAATTCCAGTTATGTACTTGGCGAACAGGCGGCGCTATTAAGGTGGCTCTGAAGGAAGTGGTACGGGTTACCATTAATGGAAAAAGACTGGATCTGAATATGACAGACTGATTTTGAGGAAAAATTTCCCATTCCAAGTGGTACTCTAGTTCCTAATCCATACCAGAATGGATTTCATAGTTTTATTTTCTTAAAAGTAATTATTACTTACATAAATATAAGATAAAGTACATATTTAACTTAATTTTAAGCACAAAACTTGTGAAATATAAATGTGTACTGTATATTTATACATTGTCAAAGTACACATTGTTTATTTTACAACAAAAATAAAAGCAGAAAAAACGCAACTTTCATTGTCCTTAAAGTATAATAAGTATAAATTGTGTTCATGTTCCAAAGACGCGTTTATGAAGCCACGAAAACAAAGTCCATCGTTGAAGCCAACTTGGCTATTACGTCTTGAGGGAGCTGCGTAGTATTTTCAACCATTTGTTAGAATGTTTACTTAAACTTTCGACACTAATTATAATAGGTTTAAAAAAAGACTTGTTAATGAAAACGGGCTTACATGATCTCCAGTTTGCCTAAATACCAGCTTTCCTAGGCGTCGCATTCGTAGTAAAGCCATGTACACACTGAATTCAGTGAATTGAATATTGTTTGACCGGTTATTATAAGCATTTCGTCCTAGCCCATTACTGGCACTTTTCTCCCCTGCTATTTCAAGGTACTTTAATTCTGAAAACCAAGCAAATAGTTTTTTTTGGTAATTTATGCATGTATGCTTCCCAAAAACCATAAAAATGCATAACTTTCAAAGTAACATAAAAGTAGGTTACCTTTCAAATTTGTAATACTGGGTAATAGCTGTCTTGGATCTAAACTAAGGGGCCCATGTTTATACATCCCGGTCCTTACCAAATGTTCATACATGTTTGGAGGAATACCCGTTAAAGCGCAATCAATATTATCCACGCATTTTCTCACATTGATAACCAATTCAGATAAGGTAGTCAAATGCTCAAAAACGGAGGTGAGAACCCATTTGCTCTCAGCAGTAAAGAGAACCGATAGCTTCCTCAGAAAAGGATATACTTGCTTGAGTCGTCTTATGCAATTTCCACTCAAATCACATGAATTGTGGTCAAGTGAAAACTGAAATTCCTCCATGGTGGAACATACAGTTCCCTTATTTCCACTCGTGTAGAGAATCACATTTAAATCAAAATTCCTTCTGTTGCAGCTTGTTAAAATAATTCGCTTCAATTTGGGAAGTTTTCTGTAAGAAAACTTGTCCAATGTCATTGTAGACTCGTCACCGTAAAAGGTTCCCTCAATTTCCAGACTTTCCAGTTGGGTCATAACTGGAAGCTCAATGACTTTGGGGCCATTGCACTGCAAATCAATTATGTGTAGCCGTTTCAATGTATTCCTTTGGGAGTTGAGGAATTCCTTAAACAAGTCCGTGTCAAAAACGGGTTCCCGCAGAACAAAAGTGAGGGTGCTGAGTTGCGCGTTAATTTCGCTCAAAGAGGTGAGACATGCGTTGGACATGGGAAAGCTGATTTTGAGATTTTGGAGGTAACGTAATTTCACCTCTTTCAAGACATCAGTGGCGTCACGGGGCCAAATGATATTTTCACTGTCGCACCAAAGTGAAAGCGATTCCAGATATGGGGCTGCCTGCAGCAAAGACTCCAAGAGATTTCTTCGTGAAGTGAGTATACTGGTTGTGAGGGAAGGTCTCAACTCACCATGAATTGAGTTGGAAAATTCCATACTTTTTAGACTAGAAAGTTGCAGAGGACCAAAACACTCTTTGGGAAAGTCATCAGCGCTTTCAAAGGCTAAACGAACTTTGAGACTTTGCAAGGCTGGACCAAAGTCAGTGAGAAATTGCTTTAACAGGTGAATAAACGGGGGAGCGAACATGTATGGCCGAATATCAAATTTAACGAAAGGTAGTTCCCTCCGGATATCATCGTATTGAGTTGTTGAGAACTCGTCAAAGAATTTCTGAATTGTGTCCAAGTCGGGCCGGATGCGAATCAAGTTGATCTTGTAAAGAATACCAAATATGACTGGGTTGCATACTCTTTGAAGGGCTTTGGTTGCTGGAGCACACCATTTTGTGCAGACTAGCCTACATGACTTGAGATCCTTTTCGGGTAAATACTGGAAAAGACGCTCCAGCACCTGTGTGAAAGGGGAACCCCCATGTTAATTCACAAAATATGCATTGCATAAGTGTATTTCTTGGCGCAGATTAGAGGAAAGATAAAAGCTTACCAAGTCCACAAACAAAGGATGCGTTTCTGGGATCAGCATTTTCAAATGTGATTTTGATGTGTGTACTTAGGTGAGATGTTTTTTGGGCCAAATTTTTCTTGGCTAGGATTTATGTATGTTCACGTAAATTGAATTACCAGCACCCGTACCTTTAAGTGATTGGTAGTCGTACTGGTACTACTCATTGTCACCAGACCGACTGTTTTGTGTGCGAAAAATGTACGGAAAGTGATCGATATATTTTTCAGTTTCCGTCGATTTAGGATAGGCTTTCCTTTAGTATATTCAAAACAGTTTTGTGTTTTAATGGACAATGTCCAGTATATAATGTGGGTTTACTTAAATGCTTTTTGACTGCCTTTTGTGCTTGACTTGCAATGTTGCAATTCGCAATGCAATGTAACCACTTGAAGTCAAAGTCAAACTTCTATCAATAACAGCGTATGAAAGACTTGTTTCACGTTCGCTTTCAATATGTGAACTGAACTGAACATCATGTGTCCGTATTGGAAACAGTTCTCATTTCTTGTCGCGACTGATCGTGAGAGAACTATGCTGTGATCAATTATCATCCCATTGCATCGGCAGATAGGTATGGTATATGACGTGATGAACTGACTATTGTGCATACGCTGCGCTGATAAAGAGTGAGCAACCTTGAGAAATTTTGGTGGCTCATTTTCATGCTTATGTACATATGTACATTCTCATTTAAAAGGCAGAAAGGTTTTCAATTAATCGCAGAATATGCTTTTCGAAAACCGTTCCTAAGATGTCATTTTGTTCCACAGCAAATCAGATAGGGCAATGACAGCGAAAGCGCAATTTAGAATTTCTTTCTTGTTCTAATCATGCGTTGTATTTTGTTGTTTGTGGTCCCACGCGCAACCAAACAGGACAATAGCATCCACGATCCGGATGTCTAATCGTATTTAAAGTTCAAACGCCATAGTATATACTTATCTTAATCCTATGATTATGATGGGATACATTAATTAATGGCTATTTTTTTCTTTCCCGTGCGCAGTCTGACGAAACTTTTGAGATTTCTATTTTTATCGGATAGATTTCATTGATTTCGCTGCGAAAACACGACCAACCGACGGAATTAGCATGCGATGTTATTTTTGAAAAACGAGACGAAGTGAATAGACGCACAAACAAAAACATTTAGAAATTGCATTTTGCAATCGCAATAAACATACTAACTAAACCACTCATGCAGTTAGAGATCAGGAACTGGATCCAGTTCCCTGGGAACTGGATCCAGTTCCTTTGAAAGGAATTGGATCCAGTTCC
>JAQFXM010000837.1:0-40357 GCA_034693345.1 Entomobrya multifasciata | reverse complement strand
TCTTAAGTTTTTTATATTCTCTGATAGGTGGCTGTATCTGGTAGGTCGCAAGTAGCTTACTACAACTAGTGATGCCATCCGATTTCGGATATCTACTATAATCTCGATTATCCATCGCGTCCTCCTTCGGAGGACGCTCGGATAATCATCTATTATACTACGATATCCTTCATCTTCTGGCATCACTAGTTGTAGGCATCCAAAGAAGGTTTACGCCGCAACACACAAGATTTTACTCGCATAAATTCATAATACAAGTTTATTTAATGATTCTTTTACATAATATTACAAATTTAAATGTCAACTTAAATTTAAAGATTTCAAAATTATGATTCTAAAATCATTCTAGCGTACAAATTGTCATCTTGAATAGGTAGCCTATAGTATCGCGCAAAAATTCGTGAAGTTGCTGACCAACCTGCAGATTTGTATATAGAGTCAATAGGTACGCCAACAGAATTAGCTTTTGAAGTACTGCTATGTCTAAAACTATGAGCCTTAAAACTATTAATGTCTATACCCGATTTAGCTAACACTGACTTCAACCAATGACTTATTGTCTGCGTTGAAGCCCTAGTATAAGGAGATTTACTACAAATTAAAAGATAATCCGTTTTACGAAGATTTTTTGTCTTTTCAATGTATATTTTTAATGTTGCACACACACAAATATTAGGTTTCTCAGGATAAAAAGGTAAATTGATTGTGTGGACTCCTCCAGGTTTGCTTGTTTTCAAACGATCAGTTATACTGATTTTAACATCATGGCCTATATTAATATGTGATATTTTAATTGAGGCTAATGTTTGAATGCGCTGTGCAGTGCAAACTGCTAATAACGATGCTAACTTTTCGGATAATTCTAACAAACTCATCTTATCATTACTTTTACCCTTCTCATAAAATGAAAGAACTTTTTCTACGTCCCACGTAGATGTATACCGTGGTTTTGGGGGTCTTAGTCGACCAATTCCTCTTACAAATCTAGAAATTATTGGATGATCTCCTATGCTCAGTCCATCAACATTACGAACAACTAAAGATAATGCAGCTCTAGCTGTATTTACAGAAGTGTACCCTAAACCGTCTTCATATAATAAACTCAAAAATGCTAACACATGAGCAATTTTAGGAGTTTTCAAACTATAACTATGTTTCAAGCAAAATGCGTTCCATTTAGCTAAAACTGATTGATACTGCTTCCAAGTTGATGGGGCGTAGGATGATTTTAATATAAACTGCACTTTCTCGTCGAAGTCCGATGACCACCAACAACCGCTGCCACTAAGCGTAGATTTTTTAGTGTGGGATTCGGATGAGTTTGGCTGTACGGATTTAAAACCAAATTATTTTTAGGGCCAAACAAAAGATTTTTTGAAACAGACAATTGGCAAAATATTGGATACCATGATTGTGATGGCCAATAAGGTAACACTACAATACCTTGTGCATTATCCATAATAACTTTATTTAAGAATCTATGTATTTGGTTAAAGGGTGGAAATGCATAAAAGAATTCCTTCCATGTGAAAGTAAATGCATCACATGTTTCAGCTTTAGGGTCTGGGAACCATGAAATATATCGTTGCAGTTTTGCTGTATTACAAGATGCAAAGAGATCTAAAACTGGAGTTCCAAATTTCTCGAATTTTTTAATTATTTTTTCAAAATAAATTGAATTTAATTCGAAGTCATTTAAATCAAGAGAAGTTCGAGAGGCTTTATCAGCTAAATAGTTTTCTTTTGATGGTATATAAGTTGCATGAAGCCACAAGTCTTTGTTCTCGCACCATTTCCACATTTCTTTAGCTATGGAGTGACATGAAGATGATCTGCATCCTCCTAACTTATTAACATAACTAATTGCTGTTGTATTGTCTATGCGCAACAAAACAGCTTTTTTACTCATGTTTTTACTAAATATTTGAAGCCCATGAAATGCTGCTAGCAACTCTAAAGCATTAATATGCATTTTTTGGTGTTCTTGGTTCCAAAAACCTCTACTAATTTGACCTTCACACTCAACTCCCCAACCAGAATTACTCGAATCACTTGTTATCACTAAATCAAAAGCGTCTGATCGAATTTCATTGTTAGCATTTCTTAGGCGCTCCTTCCACCATGCGAGGTCTTCCTTGACATCGTTATTCAAAGTCATGAATGCATTAAAGTTTCCAAATGAACTTACTAATGCTGCGGTTTTAAGACTTTCAATATCTCTAATGTACAATTGACTGTATTTAATGGCAGGTATAGCTGACACCAAATGGCCTGTTAAAATTGCAATGTCGTTTATTTTAATCGTCTTAGCTCTAATAGTATGTTCAATTAACTTTAAAATAAGTTCTCTTTTTTGAAGTGGAAGTTCAACTGTCATGTCGACTGAGTTAAAGATAAATCCTAAAAATAGAATTGACTGTTTTGGTGCAAGAACAGACTTCTTCTCATTAATCAAAAACCCTAATTTTCTCATAAGTGCAATTGTGTTATGAACGTTCCTTCTACATTCGGTTTCATCTTTTCCTAACAACAAAGAATCGTCAAGATAAGACACTGATAATAAGCCCTTTAACCTAAGTTCTTTAAACGCTGGCCGCATAATTTTAGTGTATGTTCGAGGGGCAGACGACAACCCGAACGGTAGGCATGTATACTCATATAATTTAGATCTCCACCTGAATCTCAAAAACTTTCTGTGTGGGGGATGAATACTGACTAAATGATATGCATCTTTTAAATCAATAGATGCGAAATAACAATCTTTTTGGATCAATTTTAAGGCTACACGATAATCTTCAAGTTTAAATTTTTCAACCTGCACGAATCTATTAAGTTCTTTAAGGTTTAGTACTAGCCTATGACCCCCGCTTCGTTTTGAAACACTGAAAACGGGGGAGACAAACTGACCTTTAACTTCATTTACTTCACTTATTGCATGAATTTCTAGAAGTCGTGCAACCAAATTATCAACTATTAACATATCATTCTGACTGCATTCTGGGTTTTTACTTTCACTTGATTGATGCGGTTGGGTTGAGAATGGAATTTTATACCCTTGTATAGCCTCTAACACAAACTGGTCATCAGTAATGTTTTGCCATTCGTCATAAAAGTATTTTAGTCTACCTGCATATCTTACATTTATATTTGAAGTGCTTGGATTTAATTTGGCTTGAAGAAGGTTGACGGTTGGCTCTGTTGCTGCCTTCCTCTGAACATTGGGCGGCCCCTCCCTCGAAAGGAGGGGCGTCTGAAGTTTAAACGGTTGCCAATTCCACGGTTGTAAGTAAACTTCTTGGGTTCACCAGGTTTAAGGGCCCTCATGACATTAGCAGTAGCTTTCGCTGTTTTTAAGGATTCGGTTACATTATCTCCGAAAAGGTACTCGGTGATGGGAGTGCTGTTTGAGCAAATTCCAGAAAAGTCAGAGTTTATGCTCTGCTTTATTTCGTGGCGTCGTTTAATCGAGATTTCCTTGCTAGTGCATCCTAGAATGTTGGCACCTTCCATCAGATAACTTAGCACAGAATCCTGACACGGATCTTCACTCATTACTTCTTCGACCGCCCTTCCAATAGCCACCAAACCCATGCTTAGGTTTGTCTGCAAATGTTGAAGTTGAAAATCGCGTTGTTTAGCTTTATTGGGGAGCTGATTCCAAATTTCTGGGTTAACCTTGGGAGCACAGATAAGCTTGCAGTTTTCTGGTGCTTTGTACTTCTTCTTCCAGCTATCCAGCTTATCCTTGTCAGCATCATGTGATGTAAGACTTTGAAAAGAGTTAGCCACACAAGGGAGAAGTGGGTCTCCAAATTCAGACGCTGGTTCTCCCAAGTTCAAGATTCTCAGCAAAGCAGAATCGTCCCCTTCTGTGTTGGATTTTTCTACAGATATTGGTTTTCTGTTTTTAATAACAGCTATTGACCATGTCTTTTTAATTTATACTTTTAGTTGTGTGGTTTAAACATACCATCATTTTCATTTAAGGATTGCTCCTCCCAGTTTACCGATGAATTACCATGCATGGAATCCATCTTGGCCGATAACGCTTGGATGGCGTCGGGTAGAGATGATAACGATTCAATCGTATCAGAGTGGGATTTAACTATTTCCGTTAATGACTCAACATCTTGGGATAGTTGGTTCAGCTTATTAGGTTTTGCTTTCTTGGCAGTGGCAGGTTCAATTTCAGCCTCAACACTGAAAAAATATTGAACAAAATTGCATTTTAATGCAGAGCCATGCTGGGATCCGCGTCCTCAGCTCCCACAGATATTAGTTATACATGGACTCATCGTCCTTGAATTAAAAATGGACTCAACGTCTGTGACTTGAATATGGACTCAACGTCCGTGAATTTGAATATGGACTCAACGTCCGTGGATTTGAATGTGGACTCAACGTCCTTTAATATGAATATGGACTCAACGTCCTTGAATTTAAATACAGACTCAACGTCTTTCAATTTGAATATGGACTCAACGTCCTTGAATTTAAATACAGACTCAACGTCTTTCAATTTGAATATGGACTCAACGTCCTTCATTTTTAACGAGGACTCGACGTCCTGTTTTCATCATAATATTCCTTATCTACCTTTAAAAAATAAAAATAAATAATCTTACCCATTCCGCTTTCTTCTTGTGGACCTGTCCGACATCTTGGTGGGTTATCTTAAAAATTAACTCACTGAATTTTAACTGTAAACACAAACAACAATCACTAGCTTTCAAACGACGTAGCTGTATCCGGCAGAGCCAAAGCAACAATGAAGAGGAATTCTACCGAGACTGTGGTGCTAGGGAATGGAAGATCAGAGATTAAAAAACCCACGTTTTTTCTTAAGTTTTTTATATTCTCTGATAGGTGGCTGTATCTGGTAGGTCGCAAGTAGCTTACTACAACTAGTGATGCCAGAAGATGAAGGATATCGTAGTATAATTTACATTTTTACTACCTCCCAATCTTGAGGTCTTCGTCCTATTTTCCATTAGCCACTACTTCCACTACACTACTGCTTTTGCTAGGACGGAAAAAATCTGTAATTTTATTCTGAATTGTTATTAGATTGGTGGTGGCACCCGCAAGCAAGTATAGCCCTCTTTGAAATATATAGATGATATCCTATATGTTATACGATTTAAACACTGGTAAACACTGTAAAAATTAAAACAAGACATACAATCATACAAAAGCCTCAGCCATAAAACTAATAAAAACTAATACCACATTTTTACTAAATTATACGCTCTACTTGTACGAAGCATTCCATTACCTTTTTTAAAACCAGAGTAAAATTGTAAATGGTACGGAATGCCAAGTAAAGTTTGCTCTACTAAACTTTACACGACATCATCAACAACATTGAAAAAATCGTTATTGGATAGTAAACTGTATTTACACATTGTATTTACAATGCATCCATCTTGGATAGAAAATGCTCACTCGATTTGCCTTTTGTTCAAAAACAAAATGAGTGAATGTTTTTTAGTCTATCCAGTTTTAACCAATTTCCTCTCTAGTTGTGTTCGTGAGCATGAGAATGTAAGTGACTGGGTTAGTATGGTCATGGAAAAGTGTAGAATAGCTTTTCTTTTTCGATTTATTTTCTTTAGTGCACTCTTTCGAAATGACCAGAAAAGGAAAATATGCTATTATTAAAGAGCAACCAAAGTCCTAGGAGTGTCGTAGTCCTAACCTAGAAGAGAAATATGGTATATGATGATAGAATGGGTAAATAATATATTAAACGATAATCCTGAGCAAGTTGGACAGGACACAGGTGTAATATAACACATCATGCATGAATGTTATGGATTGTTATAAAAAACCATATCATATTCTCAGACTTCATATCATAATACAAGTCATACACACACATGTGCACAATATAAAGTATAAAAGAATTTTTATAGAGAAGCGAACGAAGAGGGTAATAAGTCGGCTCAAATTTTGCTTTCAGAGAGAATTTAACTTGCTCAAGGTTATCCCAACTCTTGTTCCATGAATCATACATTGTTCCTTTGTTTCTTCTAGTCTTGTCTCTTATGTTATGTTACAAGTTTACGTTGCGTTGCAGAACAGTGCAACTTTCATTTAACTGGCTTACTAACACTAGTGGTGGTGGTAGATGTAGAAGAAGCGAAGCAATCTTGCAAAAAATATATAAGTCGGTCGGTAGTGGAAAAGTTCACGGTGAAAAACGACTTGTTCTTTTTTCCATCAAAGTGGGCAAAGAAGAGGACTTATCACTATCACGTTCCTCCGTGTATCATAATAACCACTATAAACACGTATCTCGTTCTCTGGAATTATATACTTTTGCTCTTTTGTGTAAATATCGTGGAGAAACAATATGTACTATAGATATAATATAGCCTTTTCAACACGCAGTAATAATAGCATGCGGCGAACAGCAAAAAAAAGTAGCACCGCCGACACAAAAGAGAAAAGAGGTGAAATTACTGAGAAATGCCTTATTTTCTTGTTCGTGTCTACTTTACACAGTCTACTGCGTATATGTAGTTTATGTGTTATTATAAGCCATTTAAACATTTTCCTAGTCATATTTTCTCTTTCTCAATTTTTTTTCAAGTTTCATGCATCTCCTTCACACTTCAGTAATCATACATAATACAGAGTACTAGATAGACAGTTCACTAAAATAGGAGGGTCTGTAGCCTATACACACCTATATGTACATAATATGAAGATATCTAATCTAGATGGTCATACCTGGGCTGAGAGAGAAATAAAAAAGGAAAATACTCGTAAAACTACCTATCAGAACACAAACTCGTTTGTTTTACCAGCAGGAGTTTTTTCTGTCATGGTCATATCATGTCTACTGCTGGACAGGCCGACTACACTTATTTTTTCCCCGATTTCGGCTAGGCCTGCATGCAACAACCAATTTTCTCCTTGTTTACGACCAGAAAATATAGGTTTTTAGTGTGACTGGATGACGAGAAGGAAAAAAAGATTATTACACTTACAAACTGAAAGTACTGAAAGTACTATCCAAGGTATGTTTTTTGTTTACTTGTAAATAGACGATAAGTAATCACTTCTTTTTTGAACTACAACGTATGAACATACTTCATAATTTGAAGGACAGAAAGGGTTGTGGTTTTTGTGTACATGGAGCACGTACGGTTTAATTTGACGTATTTGGACAAGTTATTCCGGAGGAAAAATAACTTTTACTAATAATAAGCCTCATTTATAACTTTCACGGTGACCAATCAGTGAAAGTTTTTTCAGGTCATTTGTGGATGATGGATAAATGTGGAAGGATGGATGTTTTATTGTGGTTACATCAGATTAAGATGTTAGCAAAATTGCACGCATCGAGGTAACAACAATGAATAAAGGGGTATTGGCATTCAAAATTAATACAAAATATTTCATGCAGATTTTCTCATAGAAATTCCTCCTCCTTTCATCGTAAAATTCAGTCCAAAACATAAAAAGCAGATTCATATCAGTCAATAAAGAACTATTAGTTATGAAAGCATTAGTTGTTGAAAGTAATTGGAAATTTGCTTTTTCAGAAGAAAGAGAAACTTCTTCTTGATCGTAGACAAAGAAAAATGCAGGAAACCCTTACGAGGCAATCGGACGTTGTGCGTACATACCTGCAATGCAGTTCAGTTGGAATCTGGAGTGAAGGTACTGGTCAAACTACCAGACAAAATATGTGTACACGTTCATGTTGTATTCATTCTTTTCGTTTCGTTTTGCTGCATATTGTTTGTAACTAAAAATATATTCCAATTTCTCATGAAATAATTGAATTTGTTTAGGGTGACATATAAATATGCATATAAACAATAAGTATGCCGATATTAAACGAACACAAACTATGTATTTACTTTGTCATTTCGATTGTATTCGTTTCGTTTACTTGTGGAGTGGATGGCGGCACCCGTGGAATTACATGGTTGTTCGTTGTACCAAAACCTAAAATTTTTAAATTAGCAATTACTTTCAGTGGGCAAATGAAGATGATATCAGGTCCTAAACTGGAAATCGTCATTTTCCTGCTGAGTTACGCCCATGAATTTGTACAGAAATAATAAAAAACTCCAAACTTCCATTACAAAGGCATTATAGAAAAATGTATTTTATTCAAACTGGAAATAATTGTTTGCTAGGTTTACAATAAAAAAAGAAATTCATAATTGTCGGTCATGTTAAATGAAACTTGTTAATTGTTATAAACTTTGGAAACTCTTAAGTCATCGTATTTCTAAAACTTTCAGAAAACTCGGTTATGGTATCAAAAAAGTTGCAAAAAATTACAAGACTAGCTACTTTTTATGCTTAGTCTGCTCTAAAGTGAAAGTAGCCTTGCTACTAATAGAAATAAAAAGGGGAAAGTAAACGCAACTCTAATGAAATCCATTCAAAAGCTTTGCCCTAAGCATTTTTTCATAAATAAAATGCAACAGCAATAGAAAACTAGCTCAATGCCTAAGGTTGTTGTGCAGCATAAAACTTGTGTAAATGGCTACTTAATGATACCTTAAAGGAGCCATTAAGATTAAGCGTAAATGCAAAATAATGATTTTCTTTATTGTATAAACTACACATATAAAATAGCATACAAACTTTTGCAATGCATTTAATACGCTGCTTTTAGCTTTTTACTACACCACACTGCTGACATCACACTTCCTCCACTTACCCTTTCATTAAAATGTACCCCTACTCTTTTTTATAAAGCGGGTCATACCTACTTACTTCCACACAAACACGAAATAAATAAAAAAGTTACTTTCACGCTCACGCTGCATATTGTGGCGGCGCGGCAGTGCTGTTGGTCTATTGTGTTATGAATTAGGATCAGATAATGAGTTTACTACTTCGACTTTCTCTTTAACGAACTGTAATTAATGTGCACATATATATACACATGTTATAAACTAAGCCTTAATTTTTTTATATAGCTGCTAAAAGGCGGCATAATTTATAGAAGCGTAACTTTGTTGCATTCACCCTCCACATTGTAAACTTGGACTGAATTGCGGGTGAAAACTAGAACAGAGAACAGTATGTATGTATACAGTTTAGGGCAATACAGTAATCAAGGAAGAGGGAAATGGGCGGCAACTCATTTTATGACTTGGTGTATTAGTGTGTCATTTATTTGGTTGTGTAGATTGTAGAATGGAATATCAATTTTACTCATGTAACACTATAAATATTAAAGTATATGAAAAAATCTATAAATGTACAAATAAATGCTCAGTTAATATGATGGCAGTTGCACGCAAAAATAATTTTTTACAACTTGCTCAACAAAACAAATTGCAGACGACACATAAATTTCAGGAAGCTAATCTAATCGGGATAGAGCTGTTGATAAGTTTCTCTTTTGATGGTGGTGGCAGCAGTGACCAGAATGGTTTTCAAGAAATCAGCTTTTGCTCAAAGGAAAAAAAATGCAGGCTTGTCATGTCATGTACATGACTTGCAATAGAAAGAAAGGGTTACCTAATGTGATCGTGATCCTAGTGATGATAGAAAGGAATAAAAAAAGTGAGATGATTCATGTTTATACTTGGATAGAGAAACAAAAACGTAGTAAAGCTGCTTGCAATAGACTGATGCCACTTTCACAGATGTATAATAACATACTCCGTTTTACAACACATCATCAACATCAAAAACAAACGGCCAACGGCATCATCACCATCATTGCACTGATGATCATCATAAAAAACTCTAGAGTACAGTTGTGTTCTGCTCATCTGCTCATAAATACATCAGGGAAAACCATATGGTTTTGAAGAGAATTGGTACGTGAAAGCAGAAAAAAGTTGAATGAAAGGAGTAACTTGAATGGTGGCAGAGGTTTGGTGAAAGTAAGAGCGTTTTTCTGTAAACTTTCTGGTTAGTTGACTGACTGACTGTTTGAAGTTGATGGTGTTTGTTGGCACAAGGTATTATTTCATTTTTATTCAAGCAAGTACAAAAAAACCATCCATTATGGAGCAAACGCTCAACATAACATGAACAAATGGATTGTTTGTAGTATGACAAGTCATGTACGATTTGTACTTAGGTGGTCTGTTCTTTTTACTTTCGTTTGTGATGCTTGGCCATAACCTTTCACTGGGAAAAATGGAACGAAATCTAAGAAGGACTTTTTTCTCGCTATCGCTCTCTGTTTTATTTTTTCTCTGGACACGATGAAATATTGTGATGTGGTGGTGCTTACATTAATTTTCTTGCCGGAAATTAAGATTTTGTCGACTGGAGCAAAAAAAAGGCTTTTGAACATGGGCTTTCGCCTACCATCCGTTTCTCGTGATGATTATGACGGTAGTGCTGATGGAGGTGTAAATGTTGATTTAATGGTTGGGCAACTACTACCACCACCTCCACCATCAGTAATGCCACAGGCGATATAATAGCTGTTGTGTGGCAAGTTACTAAATGGGAAAGTTTTTTTAGTACGTCACATGAAACAAGCATGTGGACGTGTGTGCATGCAAACAAATCTATCATACGAACATGTTTTCAAATTACAGAGTATGTACAATTAACTTAGTATGACACATTACATCCGTCATAATGACTAGCATAACAATATTTAAACAAGTTGATAGCAATGAATAAAAGTGAAAATTCAGTCAAGTCAAAGAGAGAACACACGCAAACAAGAAAAACAACGTGTACTTATGATTATGATGATGTATCGTGACTACTACACGTTAAAATAAGTGCTCACTTATCATGCAAACCATTTACTGGTTTTTGTCGTGAATTAATTACTAGCAGAGGAGTCATATTGATGGCGACAATGATGATGATGATAATGACTGTGATGGTGACAGAAGTCAACAGGACTTATGATAGTAAAAGTCATTGCACTGAATTAATGAAAGGCACATTATAAAAAAACCACTTCAATAACTCATGGGCGTATGGGGTTCAATATGCTATTATTTAAATTGGTAAAATTGTTCTTGTTTTGATACAAGTTCAACAAGATATCTTTATTTAGAACAAATAGCATTAAAGCAACAGCAAACATAAAAAGCAATTTGTGTTTGCCGTCATTCCTTTGGATCAATAAATTACTTACTCTGCTCTACTCGACACCCACCACCACCACCCAGCACCCCACATTCATTTACAAAGTAACATTGTAGGTATTAATGAGTTTTTTATTTGATTTGTTTATGTACTCTAACTTTATTGCAAAAAAGTAGACAAATAGTGTAACAAAGCAAAAGATTAGGTACTTCCATTAACTTGTTTTTATGTCATCGTCATCACAAAGTTTATCCAACAGCGAATCAGGCTAAAAAATATAAGAGACTGCCATTGCCATCATGGTACTCCTTTGACATGACATAATCACAGGAACTGCAACTAGGGAAAATGTAACTGTAATCATTATATGATTATTATGTATACAACATGATGGGCTTTATTACGAAAAGGGATTGCTCAACCAACCGTCGTGTAATGATGTAAATGTGGAAAAGTGGAAAATCATGTTTGTTTCTCGGGAAAGTAGATGGATAGGCACAGTAGTGCACGTACACACAACCACGGTAATAATAATGTAATAAGTGTATGCGTCACACAGGTAATAAAAATACATGTTAAAATACAGACCAGTCAGTTGCGCTGTGCTTGTTTATTGGTGAAAGGGATGAGGCAAACATGGAACATCTCAATTTTATATACGAACAAGTAAAGTATGTAGTAAAGAAATGCAAATGTAACGGAAAGTGAAAGGAAATTGTAGACGAAAGCAGTGAAAGTCTAAAAATAAAAAGGATATAAAAACAAGAGCAATAGCAGAAGGGCAGAAGCAGAGGTATAAAAAACATTGACGAAAGCTAAGTTCTTTTTGGCACTACACGACAATAAAATACTTATGTACACGAACGATGGTGATGGTAGTGGTGGTGTTCATAGCAAGGAGAAAATGATCTAGGCTGAAGCATTACGAAAATGCAAGGTAAAGCCGTAAAAAATCTTTCCGCTCTAGCAAGAAAGGCTCATTTTGTAGATCAAGTATAAATAGCGAGTTTTTGGTTCCTTGTTCCGAGAGGTGTTTTTACGCTTTACTTGTTGTTATTTAGAACAACACAAAGGCAGTAAGCAGGAAAGGATTATTCGCTGTTGGCTGTTGTTCTGTTCTGTTTTTTTCCTTGACTCTATCTTTAGAGTCATCACGATGATCGTAATGATTACCATCATCATCATCGTCAGTACAACTACCGTCGTCGTTTCTGAGAAATCTGTCTTGTTGTACAAGTAATACTGATATTACATCGTTTTCTTACACAACTATTCTCTATGGTATACATATCATATATCCCTATAAAGTTCAGTGGTGTTCACCTCTAGTACAAACCTACTAAACTACTACTAGAACTATTTGCTGTTGTTGTTGGAACGTGAGAAGGGGAAACTTTCTCAGACTAGTTATTTATTTATTATTCCGCCTGCCACCTCAACTTTCTCTTTATGTCATGTCATACAATAGATATATAATCTCAACTTGTGATCAAATCAAATCTAATCTATGAGGCAAATTGTGACGGAACATTAGTTTGAGTTGTGTAAGTATTGCTTCTCTGTGTGTACAGTCTATTTCTGGATAATTTGAGTAAAGAGAGGGAGAGTAGAGTAACTCCGCCGTCTGAAAGACTTACCATTTTATCTACATCTTTATCATCATCGTGATCATGATCATCTGGATTCTTTATGTCTGCTTGCTTTCACCATTACTTTCTCACTCAATTTCTCAATCGCGGCTCTGTCTTTACTGCTTGTGTAGTACACAAGCTCTCTATAGATTTTGCTGACTCGTAAAGTGGAATTCTAGTCAAGTCAACCCCGGCTCAATCCATATCAAATTCCAAAAGTGAGCAGCACTGGTTTTGTTGGAGTAAAAGCAACATGAGCATGTTTGAGATGGGAGGAGTGGATGTAATTTAAATCTATGTCATGTCATCATGAATGCATAATGTAAGGAACACCTACTACCATGCTACACATTTTATATACCTACATATATTTATTTTTCATATTGATCCATAAGATAATCCATATAAAATTCCGAATTTCTATACATTCATCCTTATACAAATAAAATGAAATGCAGTGCAGTCGTATGTGTTTAATATATAATCATATATAAGAGAAAACTAGAATCTTTTGAAGTTTCTGCTAGTCTCACCTGGTTTTGTTAGGACGAGCACCCAAATCTCAAAAATTGCAGTTGAAAAGTTCCAAGAGCTTCTCATCTTTTCCTCGTTACTTCTTTCTTTTTTGCTCTTTCCGCTTTTCGTCTTCACTTAGTTACTTTTCCGCTTTCTGTCTTCTTCCTAGTTTGTCTTCTTTTCTTCTGTTCTTTTCTTGCAGAGAATATATAAAATGCAGAGGATTGCAGTTTTTCCTTCAACGGTATAATTTAGTATGCAGAAAATTGGTTACTGTGATGCGATGCGGCTGCAGCAAGAGGTTGGTTGTGGTAGTGGTAACGAACGAGCAAACTGCCAGGTAGAAATATTTTCTGTCAGTTTCTTTCCAAACTTTTCTTTCTTTCTGACTTTTTCCCACAGACACACACAAACAGAGAAAGAAAAATATACGTTGTCTCGATTCCTTTTCTATTATTTCTTCTGCTCCTTGGTTCCTTGTCGAGTCGAGGTCGTTGTTGACCTGAGGAAACGAAAATTGTTCAAGGCAGGTAAGTTGGTAGTGGAGTCAGAAGATCGAAAAGAATATAAATTATCATGTATAGCTATATAGCTATTTTGGGAACTTGTCTATAGACTATACAACCGGATAAAATGGGAGAAAAGGAAAGAGAAGAAAATAAATTATGAGAAAGGTGGAGGAAATACGTTAATACAAAATGTTCTTCTGTTATTATTATTGTACATGTATTTTATTCTTTTCTTATTCCTTTGTTGGTGAACTAGTGCCTCAAATAATTCTTTTATTAAAATAGTAGTTCAAAGAACCTCCCTAATTCCAATTCACTGTTGCCACAATTTTTTTTTGTCTTGGTTAGTCACACAAAGGGAACAATAACATTGTATATTATTACATGAAATATTATATACTAACATGTATGTAAAATGAATGTTTTCGTCTTGTTACCCCCTTTTCAAATGTAATATTACGTGCAAACATTCATACTATGCAAAAGTTAGCGAAAACTGTTCCGAGTTTTCGTGTTCCTCTTAATATGCATCTGTGTATAACTAATGTAATATTACTTTTCAGAGTCAGTGCACGAAGAAGTTTTCTCTTTTTTCTGCTAAAAGTAGTTTGTGGCTTTAGCCTCTCTGTTATCGTACGTTTTTGGTGTATTTTTGATTGGAGTGGTTGGGTTTCTTGGCTTCTGAAGAATCGACTCACATTATGCAACTTGGGGTTCCTGCAGGTTCACTTAATGGGTTTTGTGTGGTGGGAAATTCATTGAACGCACGAAGAAGAGGACGGCATGGCATTAAGAATGAAAATGAACATACCACAACGAGCTTCTGAAAGGAAGCGGAAACGAAAAAAACCAAGTCAAGTCAACTCAAACTCAAGGGTCCTTGTCCCTCTTTCTCCTTTCTTTTCCACGCTGCGTTTGCAGCAACAGTAGTAGCACCTTTTGTTCTATTTTGTAGATTTTCTACTTATGTGTGTATCCACCAAAAAGAAAAATGAGGATAATATAAAAGAGAGCGAGAGAAACCCCAAAGTAGAATCGTGTACCGGCTTTGGCAGGCACTCTTCACTCTACACTCTTTTTTTCCTCGTTACTTCCTGGTTCTCTTAGAGCCGAGTTCTTGTGGCTTTTATAAAATGCGATGAATTCCAGAGGCAATCTCTCAATGTTTTTAGGAATATCTTGTATTATAATATTACTACACACGATACTATTTAATATAAGTAAAGGTGCAATCCGTTCTCTTTACTTGCTTGTATCACGGAAAGAAAGTTTTCCTATTACAAAACTAGAAACTCGTGGTTTCCACAATAGTGTACGTGTACATTACGTTGTGTCTGTGTGCATACATGTATACGTGGTGTCGGTGATCCTTAGGGGTCACATGATAATGGAACACAGTAAAACCCACAAAAGGGAAACAGTTGTAACAAGAATCTTGTATGGGTAATATCATCACACACAAGCTATTACAAACCGATCTTGATGATGATCACGTTGGTGGTTCCACTAGAAAGAAAAAAGCTTTTTTTACACATTCGTTTCAAATCCATTCACATTTACATTCTTACTCTCACACGAGGTATTTGTAGTGGCAGTTGCACTGCAACAACACCACGGCCACCGAGAAAACCACGTCATCCAAAGACTTAGACATGTCAGCTTGCTTGCTTGGGAAAAGCCAATGTAGCGGAAGAAACATGAACAATAAGCGCTCACACGAAGAAAAGTGTTCTTTTTATGCATTCATCTCTTTACTCTCTCTCTTCTATTTTCTCCTTGCTCTTGAGTCCTGAGAAAAAAATATGTTGTATTTGGATGTGGTTCGGTGTTCGCTGGAATGTTGCACTATTCCACGTATTTTTTTATTCCTTAACACATCTTATTGCTAGTTTTTTTTACATATTGTAACGTGCACAGAAAGAGAGGCACAAGGTTACACCTTTTTTTATGGAGTAATCTTATTATTTTTATTTCTTGAAATAACAATGGAAAAAATAAGGTAGAAAGATTTGTAGGTGTGTGCATGTGTCTGGGAATACGTATATGTATAAGTATGCATGTATGATACACACCCACACCACCAACCACCACGCGAAATGAACGACCTTACCTTATATATTATCCTTATAACCATTCATGTATCACTTATGGGATCACAAAATCACCGAAAAAATACATATAAAAAGTAAACGCACACACACCACCACTTTTCACAATTTTCCCACACGACAGGAAAGAAAACGGAGGATATGAGAAAACGTTGAGAATTGAATGGTCTGTTTCTGTAGCTCCAAGTAAGTCTTCTAGCGTGGTAGAAAAAAACCAATGAATGGTTTATGGCCTGTGAGAAGAATAAAAGAGAACAAACAGGTAAAAAAGTTTCACTTCACCTTGCCTCCTTGCCCCCGAACGTCCTTAGGTATAAACGTCAAAAAAAGATTTTTTATTGCCAGGACCAGACCAGTAGAGCCATACAATATCCTATTTCCATTTTATTCCCAAAACAGTTAAGTCTAGTCGATTTTATTTCACAACTGTTTCACTTTACCCCTTGCAAAAGGTAACAAAAAGGGTACAGTGAGAAGATCAAGAGTTCTTTGGACTACTCCTTGTTCCTGTCGATGAGCTTTTCTCTCTTCTTCTCTCAGATGAGTTATTTGCTGGACCCAATAGCTTGGCATTCATAGAAAAAATAAAGATCCTTGTCCAACCAAATGTCCTTCCTCTCTCTTCCCCTCTCCAAAAAAACTAAAATAAATTTTCTTTTGTGTTTTTAAAGAGAAGTACAGGGAACAGGATTAACCTACACAGATGAGATAGATTGCCCTACTCTTTTTTCCTTTTTATTTTCTCACCAAAAAAATAAGAAAACTTTTTTTTTCACGGCAAGTAAATAGAGTAGTCTATACACGAAATTGCTGTCACTTTTATTTAGTTGTTTAAATTGTGAACAATTCCAGATGGGATATATATATTATCTATCTAAAAAATATGTGTAAAAGTCTATTCCAGTCAGGGTTGTGTTGTGTGATATATCTAGTAAGTTTTAAGAAGAATGTTGTAGTAACAAAAGTAACTACAAAAGTATTACATATTAAACATAGCAGAGTGCTGGGACTTCATGAAGGTTGAAACTCTTGGAAGACAATCAAGTACGGTACATCTCCGAAGAAGAAAGGACTTCTGGAAGCTCTCGTGTCGTCACTACCGTATCGTAGTCGTTTTGTTGTCGAATTATAGAAGTATTATTATTTCGTTTTGTCCAAAAAAGACACTAGTCTTACTCCTCACACGCATCACCGAATAAAAACAGAAAGAGCTACTAGTAGAAAAAAATTCTTTCCATCGAAATAAAAAAGAAGCTCAACAGTAACAATTCCCCTTTTTAGGAGAAAGAATGGGAATTGGCAAAGAAAAGGATGACACGACGATAAAGAAAAAAAAAACTTTACAAAAGTGTCACTTCAACTTTGACAGTCTTGATGAAATCATTGACTAACCTATTCCACTGTATTGTATACAAAGGAGGTAATAACTATACGAAGAAAGATTACGTTTATATATTTTTTATTATATAAGTATTTATATTACGTGTTTACCTTTTTTTATGCATGTACTTTATAAATTCAACAGCGGATATGGAAGTTCATTCATTCAAGTCAGTCAGTAGAGAGGGAGAGAGCAACAGAACGCGCAGCACTATGGAATGAGTCGCCATACAAAAGAGCCCTTCACTTCACACTTGGGATTATTATTGCCTTTCTTTGCTTTTTTCACTCTCTCGCTTGTCTGCTTTCACTGACGAGGGAAACTATATGATGATGATGACGATGAAAAAAGCAAGTTGTATTTATATAGTACTGGCTGAGTTGATGTACTCTCACGCGACGGGGACGTCCGATGACAATGACAAAGAAGACTTTTTTTGGAATAAAAAAAAGAAGAACCAACAACTTCACTTGTTTTTTTTCTCTCTCTCGATCCCTGTTCTACTTTAGTCAACTAAGGTATTTTATTTTCTCACAGTGTGATAATAATAAAAAAGTGTGTATATTTTTTATATCTTGTTTTCTTTCACTTGTGATGTGTTTTCTTTTTCTTGAAAATATATGACGTTATATTTTGTAGGCAAAAAAGCCTTGAAGATGGACGAAAAAGGCAAAAAACTGCAATATTGTTTCTGTGTACTGTACAAACACAAATACAAGCTATGAAACAAGTGAAGCTTAGATGGACACGGGCAATATAGGTCCAGTGTTATGGATTGAATGAAGAAGGCATGTATATATACTTGTGTGGTATATCATGTTTTGCTTTTCTTTTTATTATGTTTATCCTGTGCCTTTTGCTTTTTCTCGCTGCGATCGTCTTGCCTTCACTTTTTTGCTTATATTTGATGTTTTTTTCTGCTTGCAACAGCACTGCTCCTCTGTTTGTTATTGTTGCTGTGTCGTATTTTCTTCTTGATATCTTCTATCTGTCACAGTGACACGGTCTTTGCTGGTGGTGGTGTTGATGTAGTGCTGCTGTTTCAATATTATTGTGTGCATAACATGGTCTTCCCTTGGTGATCTGAAACAAAAAATAACAAGGAAAAATATAATATAGAGCGAAAAGGAAAATTAAATGAAGCATAGAGGTAGAAAGAAGTAGCACAAGAACGTGGGGATTAAAGAAAGAAATACAAAAATAGAGTAGAAGAAAACAAAGTGATAACTGGGAGAAGAAAGGGAGTTAAGTTTGTATTTTCTTCTGACAAGTACACAGAAAAGTATGGAGAGAAGCACTCATATATTCATCAGGTGACAAATTACCAATTGCCAATTTATTAGTTGGCTTGTTTCAAACTCACTCGAGTTCTCACCTGTGCAAAAAGCATAATGTAGTGTTTTTATTAAAAGGAAACTGATGTGAATAAAATTAAGAATGTAGATGAATTGAAAAAAATCACATACAATCATATAATTTGCCCAATTACATTACCATAAGCTTATCATAGCCGAAAAACAACAATGTAGGTTAATCCAGCATAGATTATGTTTTTCGAAAAGCTAAATACCAAACCACGTTCGAATGAAACAGTAGGTCGTACAACGAATAAAAAATACGAATGGCTTGACAAGTACGACATTTAGATGATCGAATTTTAGCAACTGAAATGATATCTTTAAATCTCTGAATAACATTGAAAATTATGAATTACTACTAAATTGACGGATGCATCAAAATAGTGCCGTTAAAAGAGTCTTTCAGATTTTATGAATTTTACTGCTGACGAAAATATAGTGTTGAAAAAAAAAGTTGGTTGACAATTAAATGATTAATGAGACAAAACAAACGAACTAGAATGATTGGGTTTGTAGAGTTCAAACTTCAAACATTAACGTACTACATGATCAGTAAATTCACATAAAAGGTTGGTTTTAACCATTAGGAGAAACCTCCATCCAAACTGTTATGTTTATATCTTCGTTCTGAACTTGAATACCTTTAAAACTGATTATTTTCTAAAATTACATTTTTGGTAGTACATGTACTGATGTTGTGAGATCTCTGAATTCTCAACTGGTTTTCAACTAAATATTTATGGGTTGCGCTTCCCAACACGAGCATGTAAAACAAAAAAATAAGACTATTTTGAAAAGATTCCTCAAAAGCCCCACGCCAATTTGTCAAGGCAGGAAGTATAGGTATAGCTTGTAGTTGATGCACTTCAGTCTAGCACCACCAGCAATAGCAGCGGCGCATTGTACAATTTTTAGAACGCAAAAATGTGTCCTATGTGACCTTTCTATACAAAGTGGCTCATTTATGGTATGGTTTCCACTGGCTCGTGCCGACCGTGATGGACGTTGGTAAAAACAATATTTTTCTCTCTAAAATTGCAGTTAAAAATCAGGGAGTGGTTTCATCATTGTAGCAGACGCCAAAGTTTAAGACACCTTTAACCATTTGATCCCAAAAGCTTCTTTCCAAACCCAAAAATGTATGATATACCTGATAAGGTACAACCTGTACAACATTTTTGTGTGCATATATCACCTCTCCGTTTTCAAATAATCCCCAAAGGAAATAAATAAAACGTTTAGGTAAAACTTTCCCTAAGAACTAAAGTACCCATAAAAAGCAGACAGAGTAGCTTTCACTGTAAAAAAAGAAACCGGTTTCCCGCAAAACTACAACAATTCGTTTCCATTTCCCCTTCGGTTTCTTTTCCAAAGCTATCAATTCAGGGAAAGTTATTACACGCATATAGTTATAGGCAGGTTTACAGATAAAAAGGGTTCTCTGATGGGTGTACATCTGTACATCTAATTTTGTGTATTATGGGCATGGGTGATGCAACAAAGTGAAAAGGGTACTTGTGCCTTGTAACTTTGTTTTATTTCAAGTCTTCTTTTTTGTGCCCCTAAGCAGCTTTTCGCTTTGTTACTCTGACTTCTCTGACTACTGCTTATACTTACTTGCTTTCCAAACAAGCTTCCACACAACATCACAAAGCTGCTTTCAACTTTTCGACAAATGTGCACTACAAAACGGTGTGGGAAGTAGAAAAAGGGGGCTCAGGTCGAAACTGGTTACGAAACAGAGAATGCAAATAAAAATTACTTATACATATGCATAGAATATTTATTACCAATATTACAGTGGTGGGAAGATAGCAGAGTTCAAACCGGAAATTCGCAATATCCTCTTTATTGTACGCCTTCGTCAATAATAATAATAACCCTTTACTCTCTCTGGCCTGGCCCTTTTGTTACAACAGCTCCTACACAGAACGAAGGGTTTTTTACAATAATAAGCTCCATGAAAAGACTAAGGAATGAAGTCGTCGGAAATGATATGAAAACTACAACGACATCATCACATCACCCACACACCCCACCTACACCCGTTTTGCTTATTTGCCTATCATTGAATATGTTGTCGAATAAGAAGAGTCAGATTTTGGCTTTTGTGCAATAACCATTAATATTCTTATCATTATTATTATTCACCACCCTGAAAACGAGAATATTACCATTTCTCTGGATGAACTGTGGGTGAATAAGTGTATTATTTGGACGAGCAATGCATAACAATACCACAAAAACTCGCCTCTTCCATTCTCTCACACCATCAGCGGCACAACACCAACAAAATATTCTGGGTATATATTTGTTTGTGTATCTCTTGACTTCTCCCACACCGTATCACTTCTTCTGCTACAACTTTTAGTAAAAACAAAAGGCAATATGCTTCTCTTCATTTAAAGTAAGCAAAAATGATGATGAGACTGTTTGTGTGTATGTTTGTGAAAGAAAGGCGAATGTGAAATTCTGGTTTGGCCATGCGGTTTGTTTGGCGGTGGTGGATGGTGCACAGAAGGAAACAAAATGCAGAGTCAGTCAAGTTGAGTCAGTTTAGCTTACTATATTTTGGTAGAATCGGGAGGGCGGAAGCGCTTACACTCTTTTGAAACTTCCAAAATAGAAAACAGCAATAATTCATCTGTTATATCCATGAAGCGAGTGTGTGTATTTGGTTGGATGGAGGTATCTTTTGGTTTTTCTGTTGCTTTTTAACCACTTCTGCCAAAAACAAGTATAAAAAGAGCTGTTCTGCCTCTTCCTCATCACATTTTTTTATTTTGATATTATTATCAACTCTGTTTGCATGAAAGTCTACCTACTCTATATGGCCATTCCTGTTAGTGTGAAATGTACTTTGTTTTTTCTTTTCTCATTTCTCCAAAGCGAATAAAATGAACAAAACAAAAAAAACTTATTTTTCTCAACAAAAAAACTTTTCCAGTTACATAAATAACAACGACGAACATACATAGCTACCTATGTGTACATTGTATGCATGCATATCACACCGACAATCAACCTAGTAAATAGGACGTTATTTTATACAAACACGCGGAGGAGGATCGCACACAGTGTGAATACAGATCACATACAATAAACCAAAAAGCCAGGAAAAAGGAATTGCAAGATGGAATGAAGTGATATGAATGTTTTCGTTTTGATGATGATGACCATTCTACCCATTCATGTGTGTAAAGAATTTGCCTACTGTGTGTCTACTAGATTGGATGGAATAGAATCGTCCCAGTAAATCAAGCGGAAAGGATCTCCATGATCATGATCATCATCATTAGTTGTAAAAAGGGAAAGGGATAACGAAGAATTCGAAATAGAAATAAAATACATACATTACTTGTCTTGGCTAAAGTTTTTTCGTGTTTTTGTCTTAAGAGTATACCTACTAAAGACAAAGAAGTTCTGTGGATTTTATTTAAATTGCAACAGCTACGCGAGCAATTTTCAGACAATTTTGTCTAAAAAATGCAAATAATACTTTCTTTGTGAGTGACGGCTCGGACTTGACTTGTCTAAAAAGTAGAATAACAGAAAAAGAACGAGGGTTGACTGGGACACATGTGTAATATTAAGCAAGTAGCTTTCTTGAATTTAAAAATAAGCTGTATCTTCTATCCTAAATTTTTAGCAATATGCCGACCGGGAGCGAACTGTTTTTTCATGAAAACTCACAAAAAAGTAAATAAATAAAAAAGTTAGGTTTATATGCAATTTCCAAAATTCCTGGCTTGTTTTACGTCACGATACAACTACAATAGAAGAAAAACTTTTTTTCTTGTTATTGGATGTGTCCTACTTGTTCTCCCCTCTCGTTTTGTAGTTTTGTAATAATGTCAAATGTTTGGAAAAAGTGAAAAGTTAAAATACAAGTCATGATGACGATGATGATCATATATGAAATACTTTTTACAACTGTGTATTTCAAACCCTACTTATTTTATTTAGGCAACAAACTAAGGTGTACTCGAATTTAATCCATGTTTAAGAAATAGTTTTCTAGTGTTTAGTTTTTCACGCCGCTTGGTAAGAAGTCCTTTTTTTCACTAATATATCTGATTGCTAGGTATGTAGTTGTCGTCTGATTTGGTTACTATTTTAAAAAGGTAAAATAAAAATTAGAAAATATTATTTTCTTGGATTTGAACGATGTTAGAGGACATAGTTTAATATAAATAGAATCTTTATTATGTCTACGTTTCGACTACAAACTATAAATTTTATTTTGTATTGTTGAATGAATATTTAAATAACAATTTTATTTTACCTTCATTTTGCAGTTATTGGACAAAATTGTAAAATACTCACTTTATGTGTCCAATGGAAAACACTTCAACAAACAAGCAATTGTAGCAGTACGTTTTATCAATAAAAACTTTCTCCGAGCTACATCTTGTGTACTAAAAAAATCCGATGAATCCACATTCAAGCTTGAAATTGGCTCTGACAGCTTTTTTACATCAGAAATCCCAACCAAATTAGAAGAATTAAAAAATTTGGAAGCAAAAAAGTTCGTCTCAATTTTCTCAAAATCATTACGTTCCGCTGATTCAGCACTTCCACTAGAATTGCATATAGACCCGCTTTACCTGACTGGAGAAAAAAGTACGAGTTTAATCAACTGGTTGGGGCAAATTGGCGACATTATATCTGAAATATGGATCACATACCCTGTTGCTGGAGGCTCATTGAACCCAGACTGCATTTATTTGAGTTTTTCTATTCTTCATACTTTGGGTTTTAAATTTGAGAGATGGCGAGTTCCAGAGACATATGAATCTAATCATAATCCAACTGGAGATGGTGCGAACGGACTGAAGTTTCTTCAAAACATTCTACAGAATTCCGAAAACTTAAACCGATTTCAATTGATGGTTGATGTTTCGTACCGAATATGAAATCGTGCATTCCTTTGTGTAAATTTATTTGACCTTTTTTATTCTGTGATTTTTAGTTAACATAATATGCTAAGAGGTCTTTGTTCTTGTAAATCCACTTAATTTGACTTGTGACTTATTGATTTTAATAATATTTTAAGTACCTAAAATTAGCTTATGAGTTCATGTACCTTGCTCTGCTGAGAATTTCCTATACATTCGTCATGTATGTATTTTTATTCAACTTATACCTATAATTTGTAATTCTAACTAAATAATATACGCATTTAATTTACTGCCATAAAGCAGACAGCTACCTTTGTCTCGTCGTTCAGTAGCATTTTACGAGTCTTTGCGGTGCATTCTCTCCAGTTGAGCTCTCATTTTTTACAAAGCAATAAACTTTACTGACTAATATTTTAACCTAACCAACGTGTGTGCTGTGAAATCATTGCCTTATTGCTCATCTTGCTACTGACAGTCTCATTTCACCCCAGAAGCCAACTCAAGGCCGCTCAAGCCATATTGCACCCATGCCTTGCATTTTACCTTTACTACAACTTGATCCATAAACCAAAAATGACAATTTCTCTTTTCATGGTTGAATCTTACAAATTCAACAGTTACTTAATTCACTAAACAGTTGAGGAGTTCGTATTTATGAACTTTGGATCAATAAGCTTACCCAAAAGCTTAAAATACTTGCACTTGGCCTTTGACTTACCTTATATAAATGTGGACCTAATAAACAAAGAGCACCTTCCCAACCTAAACTCTCTGGAGTTTTGTATTGGCAAACAAATTGAGGTGCCACCAATGTACAAAATTTTGCTAAGTTTCCGAAAACAGATAACAAGCTTGTGTGTAAATATTATTGCGGATTCACCTTTATTTAAGGAGGACGACAAAGATGAGCAAGATGAAGTTGAGGAATTGCCCATTTGTATTGAACTGCCTGTTATGGAAAAGTTAAAACGTTTTACACTATTCATATTCGATGGAGAATTTGGTTTAATCCCAGAAATAAAGCCCGTTAGCCCAACAGTGTTACCCAATGTGACTCAACTATCTTTGGAGAACTCAGGAGAACGTATATTCTTAGATTGGGCTAAATGTTCGCGATTCGACAAAGTCAAGAATTTTAAACTGTCTCTCTATCTTGAAAAAACATACATTACAATATCTCCAAATGAACAAATTATTAGGGCAATAAACTCTTTATTCCCAAATATTGGCAAATTAAGCTTGAAGATAAGATTGGATGAAACTCCGGGTTTAAGATATTTCTTTCGAAATTTTACTCGACTTAAAAAACTTCGTTTCGACTTTAGCCTTATTGAGCAGCATGAGTTATCGGGCCAACAATTGGTTTCACTATTGCTTGGAATTTCTTTGGAACGGGCAGTTGCGATAATAGATAAAACAGCCGAAAATGTAACAGTTGAACATTACAACCCAGAGTCCATCATGAATTTGACAGGTAAATATTTAAATACTTAAATATTATCACAGATCGGAACAAGTAAAAAGTAACCAAAACATTTATTGTCTCGGGAAGTATAATATGCTTGAATGTTATGCTCTCGCAAAAATAACACAACAGTATTGTGTTTATTTTGGTCTTTGAAACATAGCTATTGCTATTATTTAGTAAGTAACAAAACCAAATATTGTAATTGAATTCTTTAGTATGTAAATTTTATAACTTTATACACAGAACTCGAATCACTGACTCTCTGGGCGCCGGAACATGATCCTTACAACAAAGAGGAAAGGCAAGAGGATGTGCTCTGTTCGCGAATTTTGACCAAATATGGATTCAGCAAAATGCCCAAATTAGTCAAGACGAAGTTTTTAGGTGGATTTAAGGTATGAATTTGAAAAAAATGCTCTTTAATAAATCAAAATTATGTCTACAGTTGAAATATGAAGGGATTTTTTACAATCATTTAGCCCAACAAACTTGATGCCTGAAAAAAAAGGATTTTGGTTCAGAGTTGTCGTGGTAAATCATTTTACATCGTACGCAAATTTATGAAGTAATCTTTTAAATAAAATTGTTGAATTACGGTTGGTTTATTAAGTCATATTAATAAAGACTAATGCTAAATGCAAGAATAAGCTATAAAAATGTGAAATGCACATATCATGACCAAGTACATATGTGGTCTAAAGTTACTGGTTATATATTTATAAGTTTAAATAGTTTGTAAAATTATGCATGCCATAAGTAAAACGAATACTCACAAAATAATTTAGAATTTAAGGTGCAGTCATAGTGAATTAAATGTTTAAAAACTTTAGCCTTTTTGTTTTGTAAGCTAAACGTATCTTAGAAAAACACATATTATACTGAATGTCTACATAATTAATTCAAACAAATCTATGTAAACAAAAGAGCTTACACTAATGTATCTTGTGAATAAACACATGGATTGGCTTTGAATTCTATCTATTCTTTTCTTATACAAGATTTCATGCGAGACTACCCAAAACCAGAACTTTATCTTTATATTTTAGTAAAATAAAATTGACTTAAACACTCGTGTCAAATTCAACGCATATGCCATATGAAAATCAACATTTCTATCTTAAATATTGATACGTGAAACTTAGTTTTTTTTACATGAGCACCAAAACAAAAAAACATTACGGTCACAAAAGGTGTTCAGTGTGCTGAGCACTGACTATTTCTATTTTTCTCAAGTAAACAAACAGCTGATGACAAAAAATATAAGAATATATTTTCTTGTAAATTTAACAATTAACTGTGATACTGTTGGATAAGTAAAGTTACTTTAAGTTACTCGTAAGAAATATCGATTCATGTACACATTCTTAGTTTAATTTATAAATCTAAATATTTGTGTTTTGTTGTGATAAAGTGTTCAATATCAATGCAAGATAAATCGGTATCTGTATTATATTGTTTGTCTTACACTTTAAACCGTGCATTTTGTTTAGGAAACGTAATATTAAAAAATGTATGTTCCAATTTTTTGCGCTTATTATTTGTTGCTTTTGAAATAATCCATACACTTAACTTTTTCCCATTAGAAGAAGCCAAAATCAAAGGAATTTAATTGATTGAGAAAGGAAAATCGAGTGCTTCAATAGTTCAGTCATTGATTTACATTAATGCAATGGTGATGTAATAATACACCTAAACATTTGTTAAGCAACTCTTTTCTAAAATTTGCAATTTCAAGCCGGTTTCTCATGATAAAACTTTTTTAACCACCATGTTTATTTAACTGTGTAAACACTTTCCCAAGCCTTCAAGTAAAGATTTGTTTCTATCAATCTGAATTCTATATTTCATTACTAAAACATGATAAGACAATGTGCCGTAATAGGCACATATTTTATTAACTACTTTTTCATAACAAAACTTTATTCATTTAAAACTTACAGATATGTTAACTGTTAACTAGTAAACAACAACAACGCTTAAAAAATGCGTAGCATGAGAATGAAAATAATCTAAACAAGTTTGTAGTCAGTCCATTCAAGCTTAGGTTTTACACTTCAGCAACAAAGCAGAGCAAAACGTTCTTGTCATAGAGTACTATCAGGGCTTACATATGTGGGGGCAACCGAATTCCTCTGTTTATTTTTCTTTCAAGGGATCAAACCACCTGTTGATCTAGAAGATCAGTACCATATGGTTCTAATCTTATTACACACTTGTGTGCCGTTAGAGTATTAGTCGTACATAATTGACACCTAAAAGGTCATAACTGCATTGAGTCAAGCTTCGGTAATCTGTGGCAAATAAATGTCATCATACTAATGTATATTATATAAGCATAATGGTTTACAACAAACATTGATTTCTCTTTAGTTTCTATATTTTTAACCAACTTAATTGCGTAATGTTGCTGGTAAACATAATAAAGCTTTTTTAAATTATTGTCTTTGTTTGAAAACTAGTCATTTAAATAGTATTTGGCTAATATTCATACAAAAACTAACAAACAATAAATTTTGAAATGTCCAAATTTAACATTAGAGCCACATTTGTTTTTAAGTTTTACCATTTTTACTTTAATTTGGGTGATGCTTATAATTAATTGTATTAATTTACATTCCAGAATAAATAACTTTTCACAATGGAACGAGAAAATTTAAACGATGACAAATCGATCCAGGAAAAAGAAGATGGATCAGGTGCAGTGAGAATTTCAAAAGAACCAGATAATGAGCAACAAGTGGATAGTGTAAACTCAGTCTTTAACAATCCATTGGTGAGATTAAAAAATTAATTGTAATTTTGTATCAAATTTAATTGGTTAATCAGCATTTATAAAATATATTTATCGATTACTTTCTTCTTGCAGTTAATGGACAACATTGTAAAATACTCAATTTACACCACCAATGGGAAACGAATCAATAAACAAACATTGGTTGCAGCACGACTGGTCAACAAAACCTTCCTCCGGTCTGCATCGCGTGTATTGAAAATTTGTGGTGATTGGATTATGGAACTCAAAATTGGCTCCGGCTGCATTATGCGAGTTAATCGAATAACCAGAGAGAGAACTTATGACGAACCACAAGAAATCATTTTGGACAAGTTCATTTCAGTTTTCTCCAAATCTGCTAGATCTACTGATTCAGTCCTTTCAATTAGTTTTATTATTGAACAACTCTACTTGACAACAGAAAATAGTGAGAACTTACGAAATGTCTTACTAAATTTTGGTGACATTATTTCTGCATTGTCTGTGAACTATCCTCTTGATGGTGGTCTGCTGAAATTTAACTGCAATAGTTTGAATTTTCCCATTCTTAGATCTTTTAAATTTAAATTTGAAACTTGGAGAGATCAAGATACAAATCAAGCAAAGGATGCCCAATCTGAAGATAATGAAAATGGGCTGGAATTTCTTCAACACATTCTACAAAATTCCAAAAAATTACAACACTTTACGTTGACCGTTAGCTATAACAAAATCATAAACATTGGTTTATTTAGTTTACCGCAAACAGTAAAAGGTTTGACATTAGAGCTTCCCTTAAACGACAACATAAAAGCTTTACTGAGTCAAACGCAACTTTCGAACTTGAATACCCTGGATGTGATTGTTGGTAAACAAGAGGACGTGTCACTCGTGTACAATATTTTGGAACGGTTTAGCAAACAGCTAACAAATTTGTTTTTAGACTGTAATTCAATTTACTTGCATGAGTATGATCCAGATGATGAGTCGCGTTTCTGTATCAAAGTACCTTTAATGGAAAAGTTAAAAAGCTTGAAAGTTTCTGGTGAAAATCATGATTTGTCCCCAGATATTAACAATAAGTGTTCGAAATTTCTACCAAATTTGAGTCAGCTGATTTTAGTACAGCACACTGAAGCAATGTTTTTAGATTGGGCTCAAGGATCACGGTTCGAAAATGTGAAAAAATTAAAGCTGGCACTCCATTCTGACAAAGAAGAGTTTCCGAATGATATGTCTCCGAATGTACGAATTGTTAAAGAAATAATCACTTCCTTCCCGAACATTGAGAAATTGAGCTTAAAGGTCTTATTGGATGAAATTGGTGGTTTGAAATATGTCTTTCAACATTTGACTTGTCTTAAAAAACTTCGTTTGGACTTTGATACGGATGGAGTAGGTAAAAAACCAGGCAAAAATTTGGTTTCACTACTTCTTGGAATTTCTCTGGAAAGGGCTGCTGCAATAGTTGATGGAACAGAGAGAAATGTAACAGTTGATGTTGACAACCCAAAGTCAATTATGAATTTAAAAGGTAAAAAAATTGTAAATTATGTAGTTAAGCCTAATATTGTAATTGTAATGATTAGTAATTTTTATGATTTCTAAAACAGAGCTCACATCCCTTACTCTTTGGACACCATACGTACGAGAATTGGAACGTAAAAGGGATTTGTTTTGCTCCAGGATTATTTCACAATATGGATTGAGCAAGATGCCAAAATTAGCTAAAATCAAGTTCTTAGGTGGATTTAAATTTGCACTGTAATGCTTTTTGCTAGTTGGTCATTCGTATTTGTAATTGTACATTTGAATTCGATTGTGTCATTTTTTACAATATGTTGGTTTGAATAGTAAGTAGTAGCAGTTTTGACGGAAATTTGCATCATGATATGTTTTGATATTTGAAATGCTATCACAAAACATTGATTCTGTATTAGTATTATTCATATGTACAAAATTAATTTATATATGCTCAATTTTGTGTGGGGTGTTTGGTGTTGGCTATTTTTCAATGTAATGAATAACAATTATATTTAGTCGGTTGATGATGAATATCACTTTTTTATGAAACATTCTTGATTTTCAAAACATGTTTTGTTGTCGATTTAATTAAATTTTTTAAAAAGAAAGTTTGGTGACGTTTGTGTGGATAAATCTATTTCCATAATATATTTAAATAATGACATATAAGTGGTTATACTCTAAGATTTTTACTTTTGACAAGAAAAGAAGCACAAGCTTCCTTTTGATTTTTTTAGTAAAATGTAATTTTATCTTTTTTGTTCTATTCAAGCCTGATGAAGCAATGCCCACCACGCAAAGCGAAACCTTGGTTGCTTGAATAAAAGCTAAACTTTTTTAATTTCCAAAAACCAAAACTGTTTTTTAATGTTTGACTGATTTTTGTCTGGACAACGGAGTTAGTAGCAGCGTCTAACCAGAGTTTTTACTAAACCTTTTGGTTACCTCACATTAATTAAGATATTAGATATCGATATCATCGAATATCAAAAAGCAGTGATATATATTAATTTTTTTTAGTAATTTTTGATGGTGCAAAGGTAATCAAATAATCGTTGATGCTAAAGTTTTAAATATTAATTTTTTACATCATAAGTAAGTACGTATAAAAAACGATTATAATATAATAGTCATAAAAATTGATTAAGCTTAATTTATTTTGCCAAATTATTAGATGCAATGATAAACCGAAAAATGTGAAATATACATGTCATGATTTTAGTCTAGTTAAATATTAAGTCAGGAAATTAATGTAAGCTTTTAGTAAAATGCTAGTGCCAAAAAATTTGTGACAACTAATGATTAGTTGATTTAATTTCGCAAAATTACGTGTGCTAGAATGCCTTAAATAAAGAGAATATATGTATAACGCGTTGAAATTTAGTACACTTTCTTAGATTTAAGTTCATGCGTAGTGTATAAAACTGATATTAAGATTATGAAGTTAAGCAACAGAATATGTAATGTAACAATTATACATCAAAATTCATTAAAATAATTTGTATCTTTTAATAATAATTAACCAAAGACAACAAAATGTGTTATGGTGATGGTCTCTACTATATAATTTAAACAGTTTTTTTATATGGGAAATGGTCTGCAATATAACTTCTTTCCAATAACTATGTTGGACAATAAATTCACAAATTTTAATACTATTACACACAAGTCTTTGCTAATTTAAAATGAGATTCGTTCTGGAGCAGGGATTTAAATTTTATACTATTGGCAATCAGGATGTTAATCCTGAAATAAAAACACTGAATCTTAATTTATTATTTTGGTATAATCACAACATTTAAAAACTGTTTCATTTCATTCATTTTTAAACTCATTTTTCAACTATTAGACATAATTTGACATTGTTACCTAAGTTGACAAAAAATCCTATCCATCATAATAAAACGTTTAAAGTTTCATAAAATTAGAACATAAGAAAAAGTTGGATGCAAAATATAAAATAATATTTTGCCTTGTTGGATAATAACAAAAAAATTTATACATAGCCAGCTTACGTCGTGAATAGCATGATTAAAATAACTATTTAAATTGTGATGATTAGATTTATCATTGTAACCTGAGATTATTAGCCGTTGGAGTCATTCAGTTACTTTTGCCTTGATTCATAGTATTAGAAATCTGCGTATTTGGTTTCCAGCTCCGATTGGATTTGACCGATTTGTTGCCCTGCCACGATCTTCTATTTTTTGCTGCGATCACATCATCATTTCTTGTTGCTGCTGTCAAATCTAAAGTGTTGTTTTGAGCTCTGGGGATTTTGGAATTTTAATTGCTGTTTCATTCCTATAGCCTGTTGGCCAAGCGCGAATTGGATGAAATATTGTTCAGCTGCGGTTGCTGTGACACCTGATGACTTGCTGACATTCTTGTTGTGGAACAGGTTAAAGTAGCTGATAAACGGGTTGCTCTTGTTGATTCCGCTGCTACTGTCTATGACGAATAATTGCAGCTATAAATGGAGGACTTGGACGGAGGAGTTGTATAAAAAACTGCTATTGTTAGGTGGTTGCTAGTGTTCGAAAAGTTTTTAATATCTGATGCAGCAACAATGGACCTTGATTGCTCTGATAAATTTTCCATGCAACTTGCCAGACTTTTCACAGCAAGGTTATTATCATTCAGGTGCTGTTTCGGTGTTAGTTGAAGAAGTAGAAACACGTCCTCCGAATTGTGTCGTCGTTGAGCTGCTTACTGACCAAAAATATCCCGGACTTTGTCATCCAAATCGAAACCTAGTTTGTCCATTTTGTGAGAATGGTCAGGTAACACAACGATCGAAATCGTCACTCACAATACAGATCTTGTTTTCACGTGGTCATTGATTGACTCCTCCAATATAATCGACCACAACACACCTTCAAATTAAGGTAAAATTTTTATTTTCCATCGAATTTTGGGAATTTATTTGTAAAGAAAACGATCACTCAGACTTCCTATCTCCATAAACCTGTTTCTCCTACCAGGTTTAACTTTGAGAACTTTCTCCTAGAATGGGACTACTTGAATAATTTCTTTACTGGCAGCGGCTCTTTTCTTCTTAAAAAATATATCAGTTTTACAGTGAGCTGACGTTCGGCCGTGGCTTTATTTTCATTTCTCTTTTGGTTCTTTGTTTACGGGACAATTTTTACATGTTCGAACACCTCCTAGACAAACTGTCTTATCCGGAATTTCATTGAAACAGTTTCGACATACCATATGTCTATTCTGATCAAAAATGATAATGCGTTGAGGTATGCATAATTGTTTACCAAAGCATCGAAGTATCTGAGAATTAAAGGTTTAAATGCAACTACAACAATATCCAAGTGTCCACTTAATTGTTTCTGTCTCGGCTTCAAACATTTGGGAGAGCTTTGTGTAATATTCATACATCCGTCCTGTTTTACAGCCAAGTGTTATCGAACATTAACCAAACGCCACCACACCAACATAGTGTAGATACCACTTTCCATGTTTTGTTTATAGTACTCAAGTTCATAGACTTTTAAATAATGTCAAAACAATCTGGTGTTTTCAAAGGTTGAGGTTCCATCCGTATCTCAATTGTCATTTGAGTTAAGCTTGCAAATATAAAACAAGTTATAAATGAGAAAATATGTTCAAACTTAATTGTACAAAAGCACGCAATCCAGATGAAAATGTGTTTATTAAAAGTTCTCCGACTTTGTATATAAACTAGGTGGATTAACAAATACAATTAATACATCTTCTTAATTTTAATTCCATGAAATAATCCGTATTTTGCTGAAATGTGTTTAGAAAGTTAATTTACAAAGGTTAAAACCGGCTTGTTGTAATAATGACTTGTGCCTGCAAATGAACTGGCAGTTATATTGATGCTTAAACTCATAAAAATAGTAATTCAATTACATACACTGTAGTACCTTTTCACTATTTAGCTGTAATAATGTCAAAGAATAAAAAAATCTGTAACTTGTACCTAATTAAATATTTTCACACAAATGCGTACATGCATTCGTATGTAATCGCATATGATGTGCAAAAATGTACGAAACATTTAATTAGCTTTGCTTCATTAAAAAATATCACAAAAAAGGAAACCTAAAATAAGGTACAGGAACGTTTAGAACTAGCTGACTTTCCGTTAAACGCATCGCGTAAAATATCCTACCGTGAAAACAACCATAATAATTTGATTCGTTTCTCTAAAAAAATTCTCGACACTTCCTCCTCAAATTATGTAGGCAGACCAAATAAATAGTCTGAGGATGGGTCATCAATTAGTTCTAATTTTTTTCATTATTTTAATAATGTGTGAACAATATTTTCATTTCCGGTTAATCCCTATTTTTATAAGTGCCAATAAACATGTAATATTACGGAACTGTAACTTCTTGCAAAGTGGTTACATATGTATTCGTGAGTATAAAAACAAAAGGAGAAAAGTTATGCGCCACAGTGTATCCCAAACCCAGTTGTTGCACAGCAGGAAGCCTACTAATTGTTCTTTATCGTTCGTCTTTAATAATTTCACAAAATGAAAATTTCGAGCTTTTGACGTTTAAAAGTATAAAAATTCATTAAACAAAAATTTCGCAGTGATGCTGTGTTTCTTACAGTTGGCCATATACTGTGTTTTCATTCTTCCCAAAATTTGTCAAATTACATCATGATTTCACAAAAGCAGGTAAAACATCGAATTTGTTTTGAGAGAATTTGGGATAAATATACAAAAACGTAATAAGTTTTCAAATTTTAGACTGAAATTTTAATTAAAATTTGCCTTGTTTTTTATCAATTCGTATATATTCAATACTTTCTTGTTAATTTACATTTTTTTGAATAATTTATAATATAAATTCTTGATTTTACCGTTTCAAGTATAATTTAGAAATAATATTATTGGTATTTAAGCATTTTTCATTAGTTTTAATTGTCTTTCAAGTGTATGTTTTAAAAAATTATTTGTGATTTTTTATTTGGTCTTAGCATTTGGTCGTCTACACTACCCTTGCTATTCTTTTAATCGCAGTAATCATCCCACTAGAATGTGATACATTCATAATGAAAAAGTTGAAAAAGATGTTCAGAAAAAAGAGACACGGAGGTTGGCATGGTGGATGGGGTTGGGATCCTGTAATTGAATTAGGTGGTTGGGAAACTGATCATCATGAAGGTTGGGAACCTCCTCAAGGTTGGGGCTGGGATGGTGGTGAGAAAAAACCTGAGAAAAAGGAGGAAATGAAAGGTTGGGGTGAAAAAGTGGAAGAAAAGGAAGAACCAAAAGGTTGGGGTAAGCCTGTGGAAGAAAAGAAGAAACCGGAAGGGGAAGAAATTATGTGGATTTGGGGTGGCGAGGAAAATGCGGGGGAGGAAATTATAATGCCTGAGAAGATGAAGGAAATTCCGGAGGGTTGGGGAATGCCTGAAGAAGAAAAAGAAGAGGAAAAAAGTAAAGGAGGAAAAGTGATTGTTATTAAGCTTGTCAGGAATAAAGGTGAGAACTGTACATTTTTTATGAAAATTGTGCTCATTATGTCATTTTGGTTACATAAGAATAAGAGTAATGGAAAAGGGCCTATTTGTATTTTTTGGCCGTTAAATTTTGGTCGTGGATTTTATACGCTCGTGTGTTTGCTGGTCGTAATACACAAATAAAATTTACGAGCAAGAAAAATACAGACGCACGAAATCCATGTTTAAACTTTTATGCGGTCAAAAATTATAAATGGGTTCTTTTCCATTTCTTATATTCATACGCATCATTAAGTAAAACGAACACGTTATATTTCATGTGTCTTCGTATGCGTGTATGCGTGGGTGTGAAATCGATTAAGGCGGAACGATTCACTAAATTGAGTTAAAATACTAAGACGAATGATGTTAGTGATGGTATATTAAGTCCGGTATAGTCATGATGATGAGAAAACGTGTTTAAGTTTTATGCATATTTTAATATGAATACTTTTTTTTTACACTTTTTGCATAGGTCCTCCTAAACCTAAAGGTAATGTTAATATGAAAATTTAAAGTGGTTTAAAAGGGTAGAATCAATGCAAAAAATTGTACATGCTAAAAATATAATATCTTTTTTCATCAGGTGGATGGAAAAAACGAAAGCCTCCTCCAAAGAAAAAGAAAGGTTGGGGCTGGGGACCAGGTCGCTAGTAATAGCTGAAAAATAGAATTAGGTATATGTTTATTGTTAAAAATGATTAATGTGTTTGTGTTTGTACATATTACTAAAATGGGTTAAATAGTTAATCGTATTAAAAGCTTACAGACGAAAAAATTGCGAAATAAATTCGCTTAATGTTTTAAATTCGAATACTGCCCTTTATGTATGCACATGTATATGCTTCTGTGTTATATGATGTTAATTTGTCATGGAAAAAGTTATCAAAAGCAATCTAGCTGTAATCATTTCATTACGTTTGGTAATTCATGGCTTCGCTGACAAAATATTGTAAAAATATTTTAATGATATTTTTTGACATTTTTTCCTAAATACCCTTTTATGTTATTATTTCATATTTTACTGTTTTAAATGTATACTAGCTTTGAAACAAAACCGTTTTTCAAGCTATGAAATTACGAATTATTATCGATGTAAAATTATTTGAAAAGCATATTTTAAAATCCTTTCATGGCAATTTAATTCTCAATGTTCCTCAACTACTGGCAAAATATCATGTAATCATAACAAAAAACAATATCATTATTTTTTACTTCAAATGCTGATACTTTAAACATATTATTATCGATTTATGTTTCAACAAAAATTCCAGTCTTTTTTGGGTCAACAGTGAACAGTGAATAAAGTAACATATACTTTTGGGGATGTGTAAATTTTTCAATCAAAAATGCCTTCCAAACTTACTTTAAGTTCTTTCCGTTTTATTCAACGAATAAACGAACTACAGTTTCCAGGATTTCCTATTTACTGGTGTCATGCCAAAAGAAAATGGAAAATTACCAAGAAATCTGAAATGTACTGGTTAATTTTAATCTCAATAAAAATTGTCTCTTGTCTTTTGGTATCTTTTACAGTTTACTGTGCAGTTAAAAATCCGCTGCTTTTTAAAGTCAAACACGTTTTTATTCCTGTAGTGGCAATGCTAATGTTCATTTTGTCTTTGGTCATTGATATCGTAATTATAATACATGGCTTTGAAGTTGTTGAATGTTGTAACTGGTGTTATTCAACAGAGGAATTATGGATGCGTAGTTGTGTTTTAGACTACCATCATACTTTACTTGGATACGATATAAATGTTGTGATAGTTCATCCTAAAAACATAGGTAAGCACATAAAGTGTTTTAAGTTTATACATTTTTGAAGATTTTAAAACCGATTCGTTTACATTTATGTATGCAAGTTATTTTCCAAAATTGTGTATAATATATTCTTTTCAAAAAAATACTGTATATTTTTCAAATCATTATTATTTTACGATTTGTGAAACAAGTGATTTTACAAGTCAAAAACATTGAAAAAAATACTTTTAGATTCTGAAAAATTTTCCTAAATATTTGTCAAACTTTTTATTTAAAATTAATTGATATTTTACTTATAAAGTATTGTAATTGTCTTCTTAAAATTGATCCACAGATACAGTTGGTCTTCTTGTTTGTATTTACACTTTGATCACAGCAACACTGCCATCATTGATCGTAATTATAACTGTTTTGTTCAATTTGGATCCTATACAAATTTTCATCGTTTGGCTCGCCCAAAGCTCTACTCCTGAAAACCACAGCGTGATTGTGTTAAGTATTTCAAAGTTTATTCGTTTTGTGATTTTTGAGATTATTGTACAATTTATGGTAACAAATGTGCGTACTGGTATAGTTATTGTACTTACATCACAATCTTCTTTACTGTCTCTTGAAAATATTTTACAAAGTCAACAAGTAGCTCAAAAATCTATCAAATTATTTAAACAGTTGGGAATACAACGAAGTATTTTGTTTTGCTTTGAAAAAGACCTAATGTATGTTGTATTACTAGCAGGATTTATTTTTCTAATGGCTTCGGCAGTTGGCATGGAAATTGGTTTGTATTTTATGAATCCTGTTTTAATTCTCATGTCGACTTCATGTACTTTAGTATTTTTTACTACTGTGGTGGCGGTGCTAAGAATTTGCTCATCCATGTATACAAAGTCACTACATATATTGTGGATTTGGAAAGAAGAAGTTGGAAACGGAAAATTGTATGGTAGTTATTACAAAAGAGTTATAAGAACATTTAAACCTTTGTCAGTTCCAGCAGGAGATGTGGGTATAGTTAATAGAGATTTGGAAATGAGTTACTTTGCGGCTTTACTGATAAATGTTGGCAATTTATTATTAGGAATGAAGCAGTTTATGAATTGACAGTAATAAAAGCAATCACATTGGGAAAACTCTATACTTGTTTAAAAATTAATAATATTTTATTCGAAAATTATTATTTTTCGATTAATTTACCATGAAACCAAGGTAAAATTTGATTCATTAAAGTCACCCTGACAATCTTAAATACTTTTGGAGACACGTACAAACGTAATAGGTATACCCTATAATTTCATAGCATTATTATAGCAGGCAAAGTCAAACACGTGTGTATTGATTTTTCATAAAATGTACGGGTACAAAAAAGTTAATAATATGGCGCAGGTACATAACCAACCGTTCCATCACTAAACCGATATTTTATGTCGTTATCTGAACATCGACATATCTATAAAAGTATGTTGCCTCAATAAAATAACTGTTATAAGCATTTGTCACGTCAAAATACGTGTATGTATACACACAATACATATTCTCACACATATTGTAACATATTAACAGTGAGTTCCATCATTGCAACAACATAAACTTAACTGAAAAATGCTTTAGTTGAGAACTTAAATCACTAAAGTAGTATTTTGTCGTAAATTTTACTGTGGTTTACTAAAATGAGGCAATTATTAATGAATGCCTAACGTTTGCCTCGTTATCCCTTATTCCTCAAAACTCTGGCCACAAAAGCGCATTAATCACAAATGTTTACTAATAAATGTCAGTATAGCATAATTTGAAATAACCTTTTATGCATTGCGGTAACACAGGCATAGAACATTTCTTGCTCGATTATCATTACAACTGTCATAAGTTAACTCTTAAAATTTCGTGTTAACTCTAAAATTTCATTAAATTGCCTTGACAATGCTTGCAATCAAATTCTTCACCGTAGGTTTTTGGTTATTGAGTGAAATACAAGCAACAAAAGGTAATCTAGCATGAACAACGACTGAAATATGTTTGGCGTTTTTTAAAAATAATTGAATTCTTATTTTCAGCCCTAAAGTGCTACATATGTTTCCACGCACCTAACGTTCCACTACTTCAATTTTTGAGCGACGATTCCTCTTGTGAATCCATTAGCCGTTCAAGTAGTAAATTTGTATACGAATGTGAAAACTCAGACGATATTTGTGCCACATTTTCGCTTAGTTTTAATGCAGTATTACCTAATGTAATTAAAAGAGAATGTGTTCCCCGTAGCTTCAAAAAAGCAAACAAAAACTGTTATACTGACACATTTGATCGATTTACGGCCTTGATTCCCGAATTATATTGGCTAAAAAGTAAGGTTGAGATATGTACGTGTGAAACAGACAACTGCACAGTTTCGAATTTAAAAGAAACAACTGTCATCAATAAGGTCAACTCTAATGAATCACGTACAGACATTTTGGTCAAGAACGTGAATTTTTCAAAAGGTATAACGAAATATTTAGAACCTGAACTTTTACAGATTCATAATGCACATTTTTTCTGATTATATTTATTTGTGTTTTATTCACAGGTTTACAATGCTATGAGTGTGCTTATACAAACCCACCATTGCCAATCAGACATCCAAATATAACATTCGATAAATCTTGCGACATTGGTCAAAAACCTAATTTAGAGTTTTTGAAAAATTGTCAAAATCGAACATGTATAACAGCATCTAATTACAAATCATCAAACGGCATTAAATTCTTTTACAGATCTTGCATTGACTTAAATATCGATAGTGATCAAAACTGTAAAAATTACACCAAAGACCAATTAAATAGTCTTATTCATCGTCCAATTATTAGTTTACTTAATAGTAACGTTGAAGTGTGCGGTTGTGGAACAGATGGTTGTAATGCGGTTGAAATACCGTCATTAAATATGCATCCATTAAAACTTGAGGAAACCACCAAAAGGTTTCCTGATGTTGAGGGAGAATTCCAAAGTTCTGTTAAAAAGACCACTCCATATTTGACGAATACGGAGATGCCTGTAAATACATTTAGTTTTACCGATGAAGTGAACTTAACAAAAGGTCTTTTTTGAGTTTTTATGATTATATAAAAAAATATAAGGTATTTATGCTACCAAAATGTATTTACTTCTTGAACAGGTTTACAATGCTATGAATGCGCCTACACTACACTTCAAATACAACTTCCAAACATTAAATTTGATAAATCTTGTGACTTCGGTGAAACCCAAAACTCAACTTATCTGAGAGATTGTCAAAGTAAAACTTGTCTCACCGCTTCGAACTACAAAACTTCTCATGGCATCAAATTCGTTTACAGAACTTGCATTGATCCTGTCATCGATAACGATGGAAAATGCACAAATTACACAAAAGAGCAACTACAACTTTTTATTCAACATCCATTCGTGGAATTTCTTGATAGCGATGTTGAAGTTTGTGGTTGTTCGACTGATGGATGCAACGGATTTGAAAAATCAGCATCATTGCCAGCAATGATTTCGTCTGCGTCATTAATAATACCACCAGATGCTTATTTTGCTATGTGTTCATTATTAATTATCGATTTATTAGAACTAAAATGACAATAATAAAAACTAAATCTTAATTATATTGTTTAGCAAAAAATTAAAAATCAACATTTCATTACGTCTATGCCATTGCATTGCGTACAATACAATTTATTAAAATATATCAATTTTTTTATTTCATACGAAACCTCTTACTAGTTCATTTTGCCAGTATTTGTTCGAATACGTACAATTGAATCTAATTTGAATGTGTCAGCGTCTTTACAATTGAAAATGCATGTCGAATAATGACGGGAGCATAAAGGTTGCTATGTTGGTTTTAACTGAATTAACATTAGTTAGAGTACTAATTGCAGTTAA